>OU383773.1:152288187-152418185 GCA_910950805.1 Acrocephalus scirpaceus scirpaceus
TTCTTGGATAGAAGCTTCATGGAAGAACATTTGGAAATTTAGATCAAAATGGGGGCCGACTGCTTGGCTGATGGACATCCCAGGAACAGGCATGGAGCAGATGAGACTTTGGGATGGAATTCTTCTCCTGGGACATTTTCTGGGAGTGGTGCTAGAAACCGGAACAACGCTAGTTTTAAATATTATTTTAGGTGAAATTCCTACTCCTGAAGAAATTAATTCCTGAAGAATTGAGAGGGAATAGAGTTTATAACTAAGATTATAAAATGAATGAAGCAAAGCTGGCAGGGCTCTTCCAGGCTCTTCCTTGATTTTGTTCCTCAGGGGAAAAATGGAAATAAAAGCCATTTTTATAGATTTAATCATTGGCTATGAGGAGATGGCTCCTTGCTGGAGTCACTTGGATTTTCCATCGTAATTCCAGAGGGTATTGGAGATAGGGCACAATGAACCCCTCATTAAACAAATTTAATTACTCTGGGATAGTGGAAGGTGTCCCTGCCCATGGGAGAGGATCGGGATGAGATGATCCTTAAGGACCCTTCCAACCCAAACCATTCTGGAATTCCATGATAATTCCTGCTGGGATCCAAAGGCTGAAGGGAATTCCAGCTCTTTATCAATTTTCTCATGTGAGGTCTGCACAGCGAAGAGATTAATCGAGGCTGTTCTGGGGAAAATTGGTTTTTCAGTGTCTTTGTTTTTGTGGTTTTCCCTCAGAGCTTTCAGCCCGGAGGGAGCAATCCCCGGCTGTATTTAAATTATCTGCTTGTATATTTTATTCCACGAATGCTGATTTGATTTTTCGGAATTCCGCGCTTACATTGCTGCAAAATCCCATTATAAAGGAGGAATTTGATGATTTTTTTTTTTTTAATGTGTTTTCTTTTTATTTTCTTCAATGTAAGGCTGTGGTGGGTCTTTGAGGTTCACATTATTTGGCTCCAAGAGTTCAGCTCTGATGGACCCAATTCTTTTGGCCAATGGTTTCTCTTCTGTTAATTCATTTCTGGAAAGGAAAAAAATGGGAAAAAACCTGGAAAAATTTAAAGAAAAAAGAAGGAAAACTGTTGTTTGGAGGTTCTAAAGCCCTCCCAATCCATTGAATTCATCACACACAAACACTGGGAATGGAATCTGTCCATCCCTCAGTATCACGGGTTTGGGTTAAAGCGTTCCCTGGATGGGAAAGTTTTATAATCGCATTCCCTGGCCTGAAGTTCTGTGGGAAATATCAGGTTAACCTGGCTGGGAGTGGCTGCCAGAAAACACAGAAAATTCCTTGGGAAGCCAAACTTTCTACTCCAAAAGCCCTTCCAAACATGGAATGAGTGTGAGGGTGTCTATTCACACACACATAAACATGCCCCTTTTAAATGGAGACACACCCCCCTCCCAAAACCCATTCCCACTGGGAATTTCATTGGCATCAAGGTGCTGACATTTGGGATAAATTCAGAGTTTTGTCTTGATCAACAGATAAAATACCTCACATTGCATTTGAAGTCAAAAAATTTGACTTTTTTTTTTTACATAAGCATTTTATGTTGGATAAAACACGAACCAAAATTTGGAAGAAGGGGATCCTCATCCCAACAAAACTTTGACTCAGTTGCCTGGATTTCCTGTTGTCAACAAATAAACCGGGATGATTCAGAGCGGGAGCCTGGCTGGGTGTTGGGAATGTCGCTCCTCCTGCTCCTTCTCCTTCCCTCCCTCTCCATGAATTGTGGTGGGAGGCCAGGCAGTGAAAAAGCTCCTTGGGGAGTATCCAAAGCATGGGAGGTGTCTGATCCCATCCCAAACGGGCAACCAGAGCCGGTGAAAAATGGCCAAGCTGATGTCGTGAACAATTTCAATATTGGCACCTAATTACCACCTCCGAGTGCTGAAAGTCAATTCCCTTTTTCCAATAAACTCTTTCCTAATATCTTTCCTATTAAAATTCTTGTTCCCATATTTTCTTTTTCTTAAAGCTGGTGTAGTTTTTTTTTCTCTCTCTCTCTTTGCTACTGAAAGCCGTTTTTGTACTGCTTAGAATGTAGATTTTAAATAAACCAAAAATTTTGATAACTTCCAAAATTATTTTGAACAGAAAATGCTTTATGAGTTGTTTTTTCATTAAAAGTCATAATATTTTTATGTAAGAACAGAAAGCTCCACAGTGATCACATTTTTCAGCATTTTTGAGTTAATTTTTGTTGTTGAAAAAAAAATGAAAATATTGAATCAAAACAACATAAAAAATATTAAATACATTATAAAGCAGTAACTCCCCACATTAAAGAGCACAGACCACCAATAATTCACACAGACCATTGTGGTGGTCCACAAAACAAACATTTGGGAAAGAAAGCAGTAGGAGATCCGAAGAGTTTTATGGAAAATGGCCCAGCAAAGGTTTTTTTTTCTGCTATTCAATTCTTCATCAAAAGGAAAAGTGCAGTGAACCACGACTTTGGGGGAAATGTTCCGGAGTGTTGGGAAATTTGTGCTCCTGAAAGGATCCCAAAATCTCTGCAGCTGCCTCGGAGCAATAGGAAAACTCTCAGGGAATTTTGTGAGGTTGCCGTGGGGGTTTTTCAGTCTCATCTAAGCTGGAAATTTCAATAATTGCCTCAGAATTAATTAATTTTTAACTGGACCATGAAGTGATTAAGAACTTGAAATGAAATTAGATTTTTGGCATCTCCTGAGCTCACCAAACCTTCCCAGTTCAGTTCTGGGCTCTACTTAACGGCTTTAAGCTGCCGGAGGGCAGGGTTAGATGGGATTTTGGGACGGAATTCTTGGCTGGGAGGGTGAGGAGGCCCTGGAATGGAATTCCCGAGGAAGCTGTGGCTGCCCCCGGATCCCTGGAAGTGTCCAAGGCCAGGCTGGACAGGACTTGGATCACCCTGGGACAGTGGAAATTGTCCCTGCCAATGGCAAGGAGTGGAATGAGATGAACTTGAGGGTCCCTTGCCACCCAAACCATCTTGGAATTCCATGATTCCATAAAAACAATGGAATTCCATAAAGTGTGTGGCCCATGCACTCGTCAATACGTTGATAAGAATGAAATCAGAACTGATAATTGATTGTCAGATTATGCAAGAACACCAAAAAACCTGGAAATTGTAACACAGACGGACAGCAAATAAACAGAAAGAAATAAAGCCTGGAATTCCAGGGAGAGCATGGAGAATGGAAGAGGGCGAGGAATTATTTGGTGTTATTGGACGGGGATAATTCCAATGGATGGGATGAGATGTGGAAAGTTTGGATGGAAAATTGGGAACCTTGGGAGAAGTTTCTGACAAGAGCAGTGGATCTCCTGGGATCCTGAAAGGAGCTGGGATGTTACAGCTGGATCCTTACTGGTGAACTGGGCAATCCCCTGGAATCCTGGAAATACCCTGGATATTACAGCTGGATCTTTACTGACGAACTGGAGGAACTCCTGGAATCCTGGAAGTACCCTGGATATTTCAGCTGGATCCTTGGTGGTGAACTGGGCAATCCCCTGGAACCCTGGAAATAGTTTGGATGCTACAGATGGATCTTTCCTTACTGGTGGTGAACTGAGCAATCTCCTGGGATCCTGGAAGTACCCTGGATATTTCAGATGGATCCTTACTGATGAACTGGGCAATCCCCTGGAATCCTGGAAGGAGATTGGATGTTATCGATGGATCCTTGGTGGTGAACTGGGCAATCTCCTGGGATCCTGGAAGGAGCTGGGATGTTACAGCAGGATCCTTACTGGTGAACTGGAGAAACTCCTGGAATCCTGGAAATCGTCTGGATATTTCAGCTGGATTCTTTCTGGTGAACTAGACAATTGCTTGGAATCCTGGAAGTACCCTGGATATTTCAGATGGATCCTTGGTGTGAACTGGACAATCTCCTGGAATCCTGGAATCCTGGAAGTTGCCAGGATGTTACAGCTGGATCCTTGGTGGTGAACTGGACAATGTCCTGGAATCCTGGAAATCGTCTGGATATTTCAGCTGGATCGTTACTGGTGAACTGGGCAATCTCCTGGAAGTACCCTGGATATTGCATCTGGATCCTTACTGGTGAATTGGAGAAACTCCTGGAATCCTGGAAATTGTCTGGATATTTCAGCTGGATCCTTGCTGGTGAACTGGGCAATCCCCTGGAATCCTGGAAGGAGCTTGGATGTTATAGATCGATCCTTGGTGGTGAACTGGACAATCCCCTGGAACCCTGGAAATAGTTTGGATGCTACAGATGGATCTTTCCTTACTGGTGGTGAACTGGGCAATCTCCTGGGATCCTGGAAGGAGCTGGGATGTTACAGCAGGATCCTTACTGGTGAACTGGAGAAACTCCTGGAATCCTGGAAATTGTCTGGATATTTCAGCTGGATCCTTACTGGGGAAACTGGGCAATCTCCTGGAATCCTGGAAGTGCCCTGGATATTTCAGCTGGATCCTTGGTGTGAACTGGACAATCTCCTGGAATCCTGGAATCCTGGAAGTTGCCAGGATGTTTCAGCTGGATCCTTGGTGGTGAACTGGGCAATCTCCTGGAATCCTGGAAATAGTCTGGATATTTCAGCTGGATCCTTGGTGGTGAACTGGGAAATCTGGAATCCTGGAAGTGCCCTGGATATTTCATCTGGATCCTTGGTGTGAACTGGACAAGATCAGGGGCTCAGACAAGAGTCCGAGTTCACATCCATAGGGTGGAATTTTCTTCCTCCCCGGATCATTTTCCATCCTGGTGGCTGAGAAACAAAATCCCGGGAACCCAAACCGATTCCTGCATCCCACGGGAGGCGACGCCAAAGCCGGGGCTTCAATCCAGGCCTGGATTAACCCTTTTTTTTTTTTTTGGGAAGCTATTTCAGCTGTGCTCAAAAATAACTGCTGGAGGCCACCCCGATCCCTCTCCCGGCTGCTGGGGCTGTGTTCCAGCTCCTGGATCACGGAGCTCCCTTGGATTTAAGCCGGGGCGTTATCAGGGAGTCGATTCGGGGCCGCTTATCTGGGCGCTGTCACTCAGGGCAGAGCTCCTTATCTCGGGGCGGGCTGATAACGCCTCTTGTCACCCCGAGGGGGAGGAGGTGACAGCGGGGCTGTCCCGGAGCTTCACGGCCGGCCCTGGCCTCGGGGAACATCCCGGCCAGCCCCGGAGCTGGATTGGTTCGGGCTGGGATGAAGGAGAAGCCGTGTCTGGGCGGGAATGGGAAGAAATGGGAAAAAAAAATGAGAAAAATGGGGGGAAATGGGGGAAGAAATAGGAAAAATGGGGATAAAATGGGGGGAAATGGGGATAAAATGGGAAATAATGGGTAAACATGTGGGGAACATGAGGGAAAATTGGGGAAAATGGTGGGGAAATATGGGGGGAAATGGGGAAAAATGGGGAAAAATGGGGGGAAATGGTGGGGAAATGGGGAAGAAACGGGAAAAATGGGGGGAAATGGGAAAAAATGGGAAAAATGTGGGGAAATGTGGGAAGAAATAGGAAAAATGGGGGAAAAATGGGGAAAATAGAAAAATTGGAACAAATGGGAAAAATTGGAACAAATGGGGGAAAGTGGGAAAGAAATGGGAAAAATGGGGGGAATCGGAAAAATGGGGAGAAAATGTGGGAAAATGGGGAAAATATGAGGGGAAAAATGGGGAAAATATGAGGGGGAAAGGGAAAAATGGAGGGAAAATGGGAAAATTGGGGGAAATGGGGAAAAATGGGGTGGAAATGGGAAAAATGGGAAAAATGGGCAAGAAAATGGGAAAAATTGGGGGGAAAAAAGAAAAATGGGGAAAATGGGGAAGAAATGGGGAAGAAATGGCAAAAAATTTGGGGGAAAAATTGGTGAAAATGGGGAAAAATAGGGGGAAATGGGAAAAATTTGGGGGAAAAAGGGGGGAATGGAGGGGAAATGGGAAAAATGGGAAAAATGGGGATAAAATGGGGGAAATGGGGATAAAATGGGGAAAATGGGGGAAATGGGGAAAAATGAGGGGAAATGGGGGAAAATGGGAAGAATGGGGGGAATGGGAAAAAATGGGGAAATGGGGGAGAAAATGGGAAAAATTGGGGGGAAAAGGGAAAATGGGGGAAATGGAGAAAATGGGGAAAAAATGGGAAAATGGCAGGGAAATGGCAAAAATGTGGGAAATGGGGAAAATGGAAAAAAATGGGGGGAAATGGGGGAAAAATGGAGGGAAAATGGGAAAAATGGAGGGAAAATGGGGAAAATGGGAAAAAATGGGGAAAATATGGGGAAAAATGGGGAAAATATGGGGAAAAATGGGGAAAATGGAGGGGAAACGGGGAAAATGGGGGAAATGGGAAGAATGTGGAAGAAATGAGAAAAATGAGGGTAAAATTTTAAGTAAATGGAAGAATGGGGAAAAACATGGAAAAATGGTTGGAAATGTAGAAAAAAATGGGGGAAATATGAAAAAATGGGGGGAAATGGGGAAAAATGTGGGAAACATGAAAAGATGGGGGAAATGGGGAAAAATGGGGAAATGGGAACAAATGAGAACAAATGGGGAAGAAATGGGGACGAAATTGGAAAAATGGGGGACAAAGGGGGAAAACAGGGAAAAAGGGGATAAATTAGAAAAATGAGGGTAAAATTATAAAAAGGGAAGAATGGGGAAAAACATCAAAAATGGTGGGAAATGGGGAAAATGGGAACAAATGGGCAAGAAATGGGACAAATGGGAGACAAATGGGGAAAATGCAGAAAATAGGAACAAATGGGGAAAAATGGGAAAAGTTGGTGACAAATAGGGAAAACAGGGAAAAATGGGAAAGAAATGAGAAAAATGAGGGTAAAATTTTAAATAAATGGAAGAATGTGGAAAAACATGAAAAAAATGGTGGGAAATGGGGAAAAATAGGGAAAAACATGAAAATGGGGGGAAATGGGGAAAAATGGGGAGAAACATGAAAAAAAATGGGGGGGGGAATGGGGAAAAAATTGGGGAAAGGGGGAAAATGTGGTATCTATGATGTGTTTCAATCCCAGAGAGAGAAATCCACAGCCAGGCTGCCCCAAGCCCTGTCCAACCTGGCCTTGGACACTTCCAGGGATCCAGGGACAGCCACAGCTTCTCTGGGAAATCCATTCCAGGGACCCCCACCCTCCCAGCCAGGAATTCCTTCCCAAAATCCCATCCATCCCTGCCCTCCGGCAGTGGGAAGCCAATAATCAGGGCCCAGAAGTGACCTGGGAATGTTGATCTGCTCCTGGGAAAACACAAAAGACTGGGAGAGGAAATTAGGGACAAAGGGTAATGTTAAGGAAGGACAAAATGTGGACGAGCTGATACTGACAAAGCAGATAAATCTGACGAATATGATAAACCTGATGAATCTGATAAATTTGATGAATCTGATGAATCTGATAAAACTGATGAATCTGGTAAATTTGATGAATCTGATAAATCTGATGAATCTGATGAATCTGGTACATAAATCTGATGAATCTAGTAAATCTGATAAATCTGATGGATTTGATAAATCTGATGGATCTGATGAATTTGGTAAATAAATCTGATGAATCTGGAAAATCTGATAAATCTGATAAATTTGATAAATCTGATGGATCTGGTAAATCTTTTAAATCTGATGAATCTGATAAATAAATCTGATAAATCTGACGAATCTGATAAATCTGATAAATCTGATGAATCTCGTAGATCTGACACTTTTTATGGCCCAGCTGTGCTGTCCACATCTGGTTTGCACCTGCAGCCCCCAGACCAGGCTGTTGGTCGGTGTGTGACTGATTTAACCTGTGCCAGAATTCCCAGGAAAAGTTTGGAAACCTTTTTTTTTTTCTTTTTTTTCCCATGGGAAAAATGGGGAAAAATGTGGGGAAATGGGGGGGAAAATGGGAAAAATGATGGAAAAATGGGGGAAATATGGGAAAAAGGGGGAAAATATGGGAAAAATGATGGGAAAATGATGGGAAAATGGGGGAAATATGGGAAAAATAAGGGGGGAATGGGGATAAATGGAACAAATAGGGGGGAAATGGGGAAAAAATGGGAAAATTGGGGAAAAGGGGAACAAATGTGAACAAATGGGAACAAAATCATCTTCTCCAGGGTGATCCAAACCCATCCCATCTCCTCAGCTGTCCCAGGGAGAATCAAGATCTTTCTTCCTGACTGGATCCCAAATGTTTCCAATGCTGACATTTGCAAATATTCCAAATGTTGGGAATGCTGGGGCACAATCTGCTGGCTCCATATCTGCCTCCCTTCACCTCCCCTTGCTTCCTGCATTAAATCCAGAAGATTTCAGTTGTAGGATCCTCTTGGTACCCAATGGAAACCAGGATTTTCTCCCAAACCACATTTATCAAGTAAGGAAGAGTTGGAAAATACATATTTTAATTATTTCCCAACATCCATTTTGTAGATGAAATGAACAATTATTTCCCTGATCTTCTGAAAAGTCAACAACCTTCAAAGGTCTGAGGCTTGTTGAAATTACTATTTTAATTTTTTTTGAGTAATTTTACTTAGTAATTTTAATTACTAAAAATACTTAGTAATTTTAATTACCAAGGAAATTTCCAAAATGTTTATGAGTAAGCAGGATATGAGACAGAAGAAAGAAGAATTTTAAAAAGTAAGGAAATTTTGTCGTCCTCAGTTGAAAACAGTTTCAGAAATTAAATCAAAAATAAAATAATGAGATTTTTAAAGATAATATAGTGAGGTTTTCTTTAGGGTGAATAGAGGTTCTGAAGCAAAAATGAGAAAGAAAAATGAGAGAATGAAGAGAGAAAGAGTCAGAACCCGAAAAAGAAGATGCGATTTTGTGCCCGCTTGTGCGTGCAAAACTTTTCCACCAGAGGCGAGCAGGAATTCCAGCCGCGAGGAGCACTCCCATGAATTACCTCGGGGTTGTTTTCCCAAGCATCCCTCAGCCCCACCACAAGGTCCAGGGGCTGTGCCATTTCCAAACCGCTTTGGGGCTGTCAGCCGTAAATCCCGGGCTGGGGAAGCCGCGGAGCAGAGAGTTATGAGCTGGGCACAAGGTGCAAATTGCTCGGAGTTAGCGCCAGGATCCCTTTTTTTCTCCTCTTTTTTTCCTCCCCTCCTGTTTTCACCACAAAGATTTTTTTATTGTTGTTCCCCTCTCCTGTTCTTTTGATTCTTTTATTTCTTGCAGTGTCTTCCCCACTCTATTTTTCTATTTTTAAATTAATATTTTTTCCTTTTTAGTTTTTTTTTTTTTTAATTATTCTTCTTTTCCTCTCCTCTTTTAATTATGAACGAGAAGAATAAAAAAGAAGAAATTACAGAATAATATTCTTTCCCCACTCTCTGTTTTTCTTTTTTTTTAAGTATTTTTTTTTCCTTTTTCAATTTTTTTAAACTTATTCTTCTTTTCCTCTCCTCTTTTAATTATGAACAAGAAGAATGAACAAGAAGAAATTACGGAATAATATTCTTTCCCCACTCTCTGTTTTTCTTTTTTTTTTAATTAATTTTTTTTTCTCTTTTAAAATTTATTATTCTTTTTTTTTAATTATTCCTCTTTTTTGCCCCCCTTTTAATTATGAACAAGAAGAATAAACAAGAAGAAATTAGGGAATAATATCCTGTAAAAAACCTCTATTGGGGTGCTGCTCCCAGGGCATTCTCAGAAAATTTCCACCTTGACAAGGGAATTTTTTTTCCTTTCTTTTCCTTCTTTCTTCCCTCCCATTCCCAGTTTTATGTTCTCTAACAATGAAGGTGGTCTCAGTCACACAAAACTCATGGCAATTTGAAGAATAATTTTGATTCCTTTATTTCTTGCAGTGTCTTCCCCACTCTCTGGTTTTCTTCTTTTTATTAAATTAATATTTTCTTTCTCTTTTAAATTTTTTTTCCAATTATTCTTCTTATTTTGCACCCCTTTTAATTATGATCAGGAAGAATAAACAAGAAGAAATTAGGGAATAATATCCAGTAAAAAACCCTCTATTGGGGTGCTGATCCCAGGGCATTCTCAGAAAATTTCCACCTTGCCAAGGGAATTTTTTTCCCTTTCTTTTCCTTTTTCTTCCTTCCCTTTTTCAGTTTTATGTTCTCTAACAATGAAGGTGGTCTCAGTCACACAAAACTGATGGCAATTTGAAGAATAATTTTGATTCTTTTATTTCTTGTAATGTCTTCCCCACTCTCTGTTTTTCTTTTTTTTTTAATTAATTTTTTTTAAATTTATTTTTCTTTTTTTTTAAAATATTCTTCTTTTCTTTTCCCCTTTTAATTATGAACAAGAAGAATAAAAAAGAAGAAATTATGGAATAATATCTTGTAAAAAACTTTTTGTTGAGGTGCTGCTCCCAGGGCATTCTCAGAAAAGTTCCACCTTGCCAAGGGAATTTTTTTCCTTTCTTTTCCTTTTTCTTCCCTCCCTTTCCCAGTTTTATGTTCTCTAACAATGAAGGGGGTCTCAGCCACAAGAAACTCATGAAATTTGAAGAATAATTGAAATTTACATTTTAATAACAATTCCTTCTTCCTGGAACACAGAACTCAGAGAATCTGTGTCACATTGACTCCTGGATATTTTTGGTGGGAAAAAGAACTGAATTATCAGAAGAGTTCTCTGTAGAAGTAGAAATTTGGGCACTGGACAGCTCAAACCAAAGACAAAAAACCAAGAGGGTTTGTTGGTTGAAATGGTTGAAATGGTTGAAATTAAGGGTTGGTTGAAATTTCAAATGGTTGAAAATAAAATCCATGACTGAGTTTGTGCCTTTTTGTCTCTCCAGGGATGATGCTGGATAATTATGAGGAGTTTTAACCAGATATTTTTGGATGTTAAAGATACATTGTGGAAATGAAAACTCATAAAACTTCCTGCAATCATCAATTCCTGACCTCACCCATGCCGGATCTCCCTTCCTGTGGAAAAAGGGAGAATGTGGGGAGGGAGAGATGAAGACCAGCTCATCCTCTGTCCACCATCGCCGTCACTCATTGGCAGCACCCAATCCAAATCTAATCCAAAGTCAGAAGATTTTGGGTGCTTGAGAAACCAACCATGAGGTTGTAATTCCAAAGGGGTTGGAGTTGGACATGCTGTGGGCTGGTGACAAATTGTGTGAGAGCTTTCACTGGATCTGTGTGAGAGCTTTAATTGGATCTGTGTGAGAGCTTTAATTGGATCTGTGTGAGAGCTTTAATTGGATCTGTGTGAGAGTTTTAATTGGATCTGTGTGAGAGCTTCAATTGGTTCTGTGAGAGAGCTTTAATTGGATCTGTGTGAGAGCTTCAATTGGATCTGTGAGAGAGCTTTAATTGGATCTGTGAGAGAGCTTTCACTGGATCTGTGTGAGAGCTTCAATTGGATCTGTGAGAGAGCTTTAATTGGATCTTGTGTGAGAGCTTTAATCGGATCTGTGTGAGAGCTTTAATTGGATCTGTGTGAGAACTTTAATTGGATCTGTGTGAGAGCTTTATTGGTTCTGTGTGAGAGCTTTCACTGGATCTGTGTGAGAGTTTCAATTGGATCTGTGTGGGAGCTTTAACTGGATCTTGTGTGAGAGCTTTATTGGATCTGTGTGAGAGCTTCAATTGGATCTGTGTGAGAGTTGTAATTGGATCAGTGTGAGAGCCTTCACTGGATCATCTGTGTGAGACCCTTAATTGGATCTGTGTGAGAGTTTTAATTGGATCTGTGTGAAAGTTTTAATTGAATCTCTGTGAGAGCTTTAATTGGATCTGTGTGAGAGCCTTCACTGGATCACCCATATGAGAGCCTTCAGTGGATCATCTGTTTGGGAGCCTTCTGATAAATCTGACAAAACTGATAACTCTGATAAATCTGACACCTTTTCAACATCCCTCACTGGATCTGTGTGAGAACCTTCACAGCCTGGAGCTCCTCTGCTGTACAGCCAGGCTGGGAGAGCTGGGAATGTTCCCCTGGAGAGGAGAAGGCTCCAGGGAGAGCTCAGAGCCCCTGGCAGGGCCTGAAGGGGCTCCAGGAGAGCTGGAGAGGGACTGGGGACAAGGGATGGAGGGACAGGACACAGGGAATGGCTCCCACTGCCAGAGGGCAGGGATGGATGGGAGATTGGGAATTGGGAATTCCTGGCTGGGAAGGTTGGGAGGGGCCTGGATGGAATTCCCAGAGCAGCTGTGGCTGTCCCTGAATTCCTGGCAGTGTCCAAGGCCAGGTTGGACACTTGGATCACCCTGGGACAGTGGGAGTTGTCCCTGCCCATGTCAGGAGGTGGAAAAAGATCATCTTTAAGGCTCCTTCCAAACCAAATCATTCCATGATTCCATGATCCAGGTGGCCACACCAGCTCCAGCGGATAAACCCCATCACAGTGGGAGAGTGCAAATAAAAATCCTCGGAGTAGGAGCAAATTTTGGCTGTCAAGGACACACCGAGCGTGTGAGGTGGGGGGGCTGCTGTAAAAAAGGAATCATTGTTGGTGGTGTGTGGGGATTTCTCCTCCTAACACGAGGTGATCCAATAAAACCTGCCAGCCTGTTTGCATTCCCACTCCGGTGTCCCAGGTGGAGAAATGGATCAGGTTGGAACGGCACGGAGCAGAGCATAAACAGAATTCTTCAGGAAGAGGCTCGGCTGCTTTAAGAGCATTTGGAGGTCTCCGAAGGAAAATATAAGGGGGGGATTTGCAGGCAGCAGATGGAATGTTGGGTTTTTCGTGGCAGCCTTAAAAGTCACAGCTAGAGGAGGGCTGAGCTGTGAAATTCAGATCCAGACCATCCATGCCTACAAATTCAGGAGCTTGGAGCTGGGTGTTCGCCTTGGTGCCTCGCAGAGACATTGGATCCCACTTAAAAATAAATCCCAGAGTTTTCCTTTGGATCTCCTGTCCCACTGGGAAAGCTCTGGGGTTTGGAATTAGAAACGTGGGAGGTGATGTCATGAAAATTTTGTGTCCCAAGTCCATAGAATGAGGGGATCTTTGGAAATGCTGTCACTGAAGGTGAGGATGGTCAGAGGGAATGGAGCAGCTCTTCCACGAGGAAAGGCTGGGAGAGCTGAGGGTGCTCATCTGGAGAGGAGAAGGCTCCAGGTGGTGCCTTCAGTTTTATTTCCCTGTATTCCAGGCTCTGTGCTGCCCAGGGTGCAGCTCTGAGCTCACAGTCAGGGTCACTCAGCTCTCTGCACACAGCACGGACACAAAACAAATCCTTCTCCTGCTGCACACCAAGGACAACTGGCACAAGTTTTCAGGCCCCAAAGCACAAACAACGGGGGCTGCAGGGAGAGAACAAGAAGGGTGGGACTGCATCAGCTGGAGCTGGGATTGGACAATGAAACCCCAATGTGCAAATGGACCCAAAGTGATCCAAGTGTGAGACCTGGTGACCGTTTGTCCATTTTGGGACTATTTTGTGTCTATTTTGGGACCATTTTGTGTCCATTTTGTGACCATTTTGGATCCATTTTGTGCCCATTTTGGGTCCATTTTGTGCCCATTTTGTGTCCATTTTGTTTCCATTTTGTGTCCATTTTGGGTCCAATTTGTGACCATTTTGGATCCACTTTGTGTCCATTTTGTGTCCATTTTGTGCCCATTTTGGGTCCATTTTGTGCCCATTTTGTGTCCATTTTGTTTCCATTTTGTGTCCATTTTGGGTCCAATTTGTGACCATTTTGGATCCACTTTGTGTCCATTTTGTGTCCATTTTGTGCCCATTTTGTGTCCATTTTGTGTCCATTTTGGGTCCATTTTGTGTCCATTTTGTGACCATTTTGGTCCCACCTTGGGTGTAGCCCTGGCCAGGCTCTTGCCCTGCCCAAGGTGGATCCTTCAAGGCCTTTCAATCAATCTCTGCTTTATTCTCCAGCTCTGTCCAGTCTCTGCTCCAGCTCAGCCTTCCTAAGGCATCACAGGGAGAGCTCAGAGCCCCTGGCAGGTCCTGAAGGGGCTCCAGGAGAGCTGGAGAGGGACTGGGGACAAGGGATGGAGGGACAGGACACAGGGAATGGCTTCCACTGCCAGAGGGCAGGGATGGATGGGAGATTGGGAATTGGGAATTCCTGGCTGGGATGGAATTCCCAGAGAAGCTGTGGCTGCCCCTGGATCCCTGGCAATGTCCAAGGCCAGGCTGGACACTTGGATCACCCTGGGACAGTGGGAGGTGTCCCTACCCATGGCTGGGGGTTGGATTGAGATGATCCCTAAATTTCCTTCTAAACAAAACCATCCTGGGATTCTAAGAGGGAAAAAAACCCAGTTCCTGCTATTCTTGGGTTGTTCCTAAGAGATATTGGTCCAGACATTCCCAAAGGAAAAGAGAATTGGTGACAGGAAAAGGAAGTTGTTTCTCACTCAGTTGTGGCCCACTGGAACCTCCAGGACCTTCTCTGCAGGAGTTCAGGGGAACAGATTTCTGAGCATCTCGTATTCTGTAGAGATTTTTACTCCCATGTTTTGTAGAGGTTTTTGCTCTCATATTTGTTGAAATTTTTACCCCCATATTTTGTAGATTTTTACCCCCATATTTTGTAGAGATTTTTACCCTCATATTATATTAGAGATTTTTACCCCCATATTATATTAGAGATTTTTACCCCCATATTATGAGATTTTTACCCCCATATTTGTTGAAATTTTAACCCTCGTATTTTGTAGAGATTTTTTACCCCCATATTTTGTAGAGATTTTTGTGCCAATATTTTGTTGAAAATTTTACCCCCCTATTTTGTAGAGATTTTTACTCATATTTTGTAGAAATTTTTACTCTCATATTTTGTGGAGACTTTTACCCTCATATTTTGTAGAAATTTTTACCCCCATACTTTGTAGAGATTTTTACCCCTAGATTTTGTAGAGATTTTTACTCCCATATTTTGTAGAGATTTTTACCCCCATATTTGTTGAAATTTTTACCCCCATATTTTTGTAGAGATTTTTACCCCCATATTTGTTGAAATTTTTACCCCCATATTTTTGTAGAGATTTTTACTCCCATACTTTGTAGAGATTTTTACCCCCATATTTTGTAGAGATTTTTACCCCTATCCCCCCCTTCTCTTGGTCCTTCCTGACCATCATCCAAAATTTTTTTTTTCTGGATAAACGACCAGGTCATGAAAATTTTGTGTTGATCCGTCCTTTTTTACTGCTATCAAAAATCTGAACCTTTTCCCTTTCTCTTCCACTCTGAATCCTCAACGATGATGACGATGATGATGACGATGACGATGACAATGATGGTGGTGATGATGGTGATGATGATGATGGTGATGATGATGATGATGATGATGATGATGATGATGGTTCATCACCTCTCCTCATTCATTGTCAGACATTTCCATGGAATAACTCACTCACCATGAATTTCCATTGGTACCTATTTTCCCCACCAGGTTTCCCAGCACTTTTTTGCCTCCAGCCCGTGGTATTTAATCCATTCCATGTTTATTTCAGGGAATGTCATGCGAGACAGTGTTAAAAGCTCCAATAAAATCGATGTGTGCATTGGCAGCTCCTGCTGGAGCTACAAACTCGCTACTGTCTGTGGTGAGACTTTTAATTGGTTTTATGTCAGCTTTTATTTATTTTATCTTTTTTTTTTTTTTCCCTTGGTCTTTCTGGGCATCTGGGCTCTTTTTGGTCTGAATTGCCCTTGTTTCTGTTTGAAACAAATAATTTTTTTTTTCCTTGATTTACCCACTTTTCTCCCTCTTCAAACATCTTCACTTTCTTCTTCCATAGCGTAATTTGTTTTCTAGTCTTGTCTCTTTATGGAATTGTTTTCTTTTATTCCCTTTGTTCACAGACCACCTTCAAGAACATTTTATCAAATTTTCTGGATGTCTTTATAAAAACCACCTGGCACCACTCTGGCAGAACTCAGGGATAGCTGAAACAAGGGAGAAAAACTCCAGGAATGTTGTTTCCATCTGATCTTTGGGAAACCCGGCCATTTATTAATAATCTGTACTGGGTGGTGGGAAAAGGAATTGAACAGGTTGAGAATTCTTTTTCCTGCCCACTGGGAAGGAAAGTGAGACAATTCAAGAAATTAAAATATAACAAAAATGATGAACAGAGAGAGGAAAAAACAGAAAATAGAAAATAAAAAAAGAGAAAATAATGGATCCTAAAGAGCCAGGGGATTTGGACACTCATAGAAATTTGAGCTCAGTTTCAAATCCTTGATTTTCCTGCATGAATCCGGAGGAGATTCAAGATCTTTTTGAAAGAATTAGCATCTTTTCAAATAAATGAACAAAATATATTTGAAAATACCTTTAATCCCTCGGGGCTTTAATGCCTGATCTGTTTAAGAGTGATGAATTTTTATTTCTGGCATCATTCTTCTGTCTGCTCCTGAAGACCCTCCTGGGCAAAAAAGTCTTCCCTGTGCCTTTCCTGAATTTCCAGCCTCTGTGATTCTCCTCAGAGCTTAATCTTTTAGTAAAGGAAAGCTTGTAATGAAATCATGCAGAGTGCAGCCAAGTCATACTTTGATTACTCATTTCAAAAATAAAAATTATTTCAATTATCAAAATAATTTCTTTTGTTTTTCAGTTCCTTCTGACAAATCCCTTCCCCTCCTAAAAATGGTCTGAATTGCCAAATCAGTTCAACCATTGGGTTTTCTCATTATTCTGTTTTTTAAATTCTATTTTTAATGTTGAAGGCCCAGCCTACAGAATTTAACACCAGAACAGCTCCTGGAGCCCAAATTTGTTTTCCTGTCTGAAGAATTCCAATAAATCAGCTGATTTTTATCTCATTGATACCTTTTTTATTTTTCCAAACCCTACAGATGGAATTTTCCCGTGGACTCCACACACCTGGAGTTCTCTTCAAATCCTCTTTTCCAAGAACTCACAGTCCTGGATCTTTTTGGAACCGAAAGAAACCGCATTATCCTGAGAAATTTGCTTTCTTTTCCATGCCAATAATTTATAAGTGGTTGATTGACAGGAGGCTATAAATATATATGAATTATGTGGCCATGGATGTCACCCGGGGGTTTTGAAGGAAATGGAATAAGGGGTTGACATTGGATATAGGTGGGGTTTGAGCTCATGCTTGTCTAGGATTAATGGAAAATCTCTCCATAATTCCGTAGGTCCAGTGGGTGGGATTTTCACAAGGACCTGTGGAAGTCACAAAACCAAAGAGAGGAGCGGGAGTCTTCTCTCATCTATTAAAAAAAAAACTTCAGAGGAATATCTTCAGGACTCCTTGCAAAATTAATTGCCTTTCCTAATTCCTTAATTGCTTAAGTGTCTCCTTCATTCTGGAATTGCAGAAATTGTTGGAAACAACAAAACAAGTAGAGATCAACAAAACAACAAAACAACAAAAAAGGTAGAGATCTCAATTGTAAACTTCAATTCCTTGGAGCATCCAAGGGATGAGAAGTGCTAGACCAGGTGAGGCTTTATGATTTTGGTAAAAATAATAATTTTAATAATAAAAAAAGAAGAAACACATACAAACACAACATTTTTCACTGAAATATGATATTGAACTAAAAATAAAAATAAATTTAGAGTTGAGCATCGATTTTTCACCAGAAAGTATTTTCAGAAAAGGAAAGAAACACTGAGCAGCTCTTTATTTTTATGTTTTCCCTAAGAAATCTGCTCTCCCTTTTCCAGCAGCTCTTCCCAGATGGTTTAATGACAACGAATATCAGGGATTTCCAGCTAGGTCACCACCAGGATTATCCACGAAAAAGAGATATAAAGGGAGAAGCATGGAATAAATCCCAGAGGAGTGATTGTATTGCCTAAACCACTTTAAATAGCATCTTTCTCCTTGTCCTGGAGAGATTCCACTCCGAGGCCAGAAGGGAATATTTGGATAATCATGCCTTGTCTCCTGGAGCAACTCCTTCCTTTCAGCTCCTCTTCCCGCGGCTCCCGGCTCTCCTCCCGCCGTGTTCCCTGGGAAGACACACCCGAGATTAGTTAATCTCCACCCCGCTCCACCAAGGCTCCATTTTTCAGGAAAACCACACACATCCCACGTCGGGATCCGTGGAAAGTCTGACCGAGGTGGCCGCGACCACCCACGGGCCTTGAGGTCTCGTTCAACAACGCCTCCAGGTTTATTTTTGTTGTTATCTCGGGGAAACCAATCCCAAACTTTTTTTTCCGGGACACCTTTTGTTGTCTTTTCCCCACTCAGAAGAGCCCGGGATTGACACCAAGGAGGGATTTATCCCACGTGGCTGCTCCTCATGGCATCTTCCCAGGAAAAACCCGACGGCGTTGTTAAATCACGCCTTGTTTGCGTTGCAATTGGACCTGAGGGTTTAAGCAGGAGAAGGGGATCCCTTCGGATCGGCGTTAAACAAAATCATGGAAAAAAAAAAAAAGGGATTCCTGCTGGGAACAATTTACAATTTAATAATAAATGCTGGGAATAGGGTTTAAAATCACAAAACTCTTCAAGTTTTTTAATCGAAACTATTCGTTGCAGAGCTGACTAAATCTTAGGAACTGCTTCCCTCATTTTCAGCTGGTTCATGGCAGCAAATCCCAATTATTTTCCCTTTCCTAAAGGAATGAGTTTGTGTTGGGCATTTTTCTCATACGTTTGAGTGTGAAAAAATTCAATATACAATTGTTGTGCTAAACGAGTTTTGTGGGGTTTTTTATTTCATGGAACTGGTGGGACAACCTGGGCAAAATTCTGGGAAAAATATTGCAGGTGATGCTTTAAATTACTCTCAGGAATATGGACGTTTTAATCTAAAAATAGATTATTTTAGGCATCAATAAAGCTTCAGACTGATTAAGATAAGATCAAGTGCCTGATTCAAGCTCACACTACCTGTGGCAATGGGTAAAATGTTAATTTTTCAAAGATCCAGTCAAAAATTTGGGATAATGATACATTTTTAATCTGTTTTGCCTATTTACAGTGGTGTTTTTCTGAATATATTTCAGTGAATGAGTTTAATCATTGGGTCTTATTTTTACCAAGGTGAAAAATTTGAAAATATTCACTTGACCTCTGAAAAATGAAATTAATAAATTTTGTTTCTGTATAATTTGAGAATACAAAAATAAAAATATTCAGAGAAGCTTTAGGATGAATCCCACGAATATTTTGGGGTTTTGGGATTTTTTCAGTGCCATTCCATGAACCTGTTGGGGTAAAAAGGCAGCAAAAGGAACAGGGGTTATTTATGATGGATTATAAATCCTGCTGGTTTCTCCCTTTCAGGCAGGGGAAGTTCTGCGGATGGAGCAGCTCCAGGATTTTCATGGAGAAGTGGATGCTTGGGTAGAGGAACTTCGTAATTTCCTAATGCAGTTCCCTGTGTTGAGAAAAAAAAAAGTAATCCCAGAATCCCCAAATGAAAAAGAAATCCCGGAATTCCAAGTCACCTTGTTCCAACCCCTGCCACGGACGGGGATAAATTCCCTGGATCAGGCTTCCTCCAAGCTCTGTCCAACCTTGTCCTGAGAACTTCCAGGGATCCAGGGGCATCCACAGCCTCCCTGGAACCTCCCTGCTGCCTTCCAGAGTTTCCCAGCATCTTTGGGGAAAGCTCTTCCCAAAATTTTGGTACAGAGGTGGGATATTCGCAGCTATCAGATGCTGGATAACCACAATAATTCCATCTCCATAAATTCCGAATTTTCCACAGCAAGTCCTATGCTTGCCCTGAGGTCCAAAGCACAAAACGCCTCACTCAGCTCTGCTCTGCCAGAATTCCAGGAGTTTTCCAGATCATTCCAATGAGATATGAGCTGAGCCATTTCCTTGGACGAGCCGTGACACAAGGAAGCAACAAGGAGGGGCTGGAATTACCTAATTCCAAAGGGTAATTCCAAGCTCCACAGTGTGTGGTCCAGGTCAGCTAAAAAGGTGCAGCTGTAGGGTTCTGTCCTCCTTAAAACCTGTGGAATTCCTGGATCCTGACGGTGCAGCGACGTCATATAACATCATCCCACTAAAAATTTGTGGGAAGGAGGCTCCAGTCTTTGGCTCCTCAGCTGAAAAAGCAACGGCTCCTCACCAAATATTTATTTGAAAATTTCCCTTTTCCGGGCAACATCCTGAAACTGAACAGAACTTGCTCGAATTAAAAATATTTACCTCTTTAAAAAGTTGCTTCTTAAAAGGAAATCGACAAAAATATTCGTTAAAAATAAAATTTTGCTATGAAATATTGTTTCCCACCCAAATTTTTTAGTCAAAGTGAAAGGAAGTCCATTTTTTAGCTTCCAAGTCCATTTTTTAGTGGGAATTTTTAGCTTGGATTAAGGAAAAATGACTTATTCTCAATGCTCCAACACTCTTCCAGGCCATGGTGAATGGTCAGAAGTTGTCACTCCTCATTTTTCTTTCCTCACTGGTATTTTTCCCAATTAAATGCTGGTTATGAGCATGTCTGAGAATCAAACAGGAATTCTGAACACTGCCGGCAGCAGGAAAAGTTTGGAATTCATTGGATGGACAGTGATGTAACATTTGGTGAGTGGATAAATTTGTTTTATGGATAAAAAATACACAAATAAACAAAAAATCATTAATTCTGTCAAAGAGCTTTGTTTTGAAAAAGCAGAATGTTACCCTGACTTGGAAGAAAGGATTGCCTTGCCTTATTCCCATTCTGAGAATTGTTCCCATAAATTATTCCCTAACTCTCCAAAATCTACAATGAATTTTATACAAAGATAGGGCCATCCTAGGCCCCTTCTTTAACCTAGAAAACATCTTCAAAACTTTTTTTTTTTGTCAGAAAATGTTGCTGTCAGTCTGTTTTAAAAAGCTTTCAATGGTCAGTAAGGAACATGAAATCTTTGGGAACAGGGGGAATTCATAGGATGGTAAATATTTAATTTTTTAAATATTTTAATATTTTAATTTACATTTTTAAAATTTTAAATATTAAAATATTTAAATATGTAAATATTTTAATACACAGAGTTTTATTTTTATAAAGCTGTGAGCATCTAAATCAAAGTTTTAGCTGGAAGCTGCAGATCCCTTCCTTGAAAATCTGCAGTTGAAATGCAACAAACCTTGGGATTGATGGAAAATTCGATGTGAGCTCATCCTAAATTTGTTCCGACTTCATCCATACTGAATATTTTGTGTGCCTGACTTGGAGGAAAGGATTGCCTTGCCTTATTCCAATTCTGGGAGTTATTCTCATAGTTTATTCCCTAACTCTCCAAAATCTACAATGAATTTTATACAAAGGTAGAGCCATCCCAGTTCCCATCTTTAACCTAGAAAACATCTTTAAAACTTTTTTTTTTTTTTGTCAGAAATATTGCTGTCAGTCTGTTTTAAAAAGCTTTCCATGGCCACTAAGGAACATAAAATCTTTGGGAACAGGGGGAATTCATGGGATAGCAAATATTTAATACACAAGGTTTTATTTTTATAAAATTGTGAGCATTAAAATTAAAAAAAAAAAAAAAAATTAGAGGCAAGCTGCAGATCCCTTCCTTAAAATCTGCAGTGTAAATGCGACAAATCTTGAGAATGACAGAAAATTCAACGTGAGCTCGTCCTAAACTTGTTCTGCAACTTCATCCATATTGAATATTTTGTGTCCTGAAGCTCCAGCCAAACAAACACGGATACAATTCCAGCTCTTCCCTGTCTGTTTTGTGAGGCTGAGCTGCACCAAGAGCGGTGTCAAAGCTGTCAAGGCTGTTTTGCACTGCGTGTCACAGCTGTGGAGAGCTTCTTGGAGGACAGAGGGCTTTGCAGAGAGACCTGGAATGGTTGGATGGATGAGAAGAGTCTAACAAGATGCAGTCCTGCACTTTGGCCACAATAGCCCCCTGCAATGCTCCAGGCTGGGGATGGTGTGGCTGGACAGTGCCCATGCACAAAGGGACCTGGGGACACTGGGGACAGCACCTGGACATGAGCCAGCAGTGAGCCCTGGTGGCCAAGAAGGCCAATGGCTCCTGGCCTGGATCAGGAATGGTGTGGCCAGCAGGGGCAGAGAGGTCATTCTGCCCCCGGGCTGGGCACTGGTGAGGCTGAACCTCGAGTGCTGTGTCCAGTTCTGGGCCCTCAGTTTAGGATGGACACTGAGTGCTGTGTCCAGTTCAGTTTAGGATGGACACTGAGTGCTGTGTCCAGTTTAGGATGGACACTGAGTGCTGTGTTCAGCTCTGTCCCCTCAGTTCAGGATGGACACTGAGTGCTGTGTCCAGCTCTGTCCCTCAGTTCAGGATGGACACTGAGTGCTGTGTCCAGCTCTGTCCCTCAGTTCAGGGTGGACATTCAGTGCTGTGTCCAGCTCTGGCCCCTCAGGACATTCAGGAGGGACAGAGGGGACACGAGGCTGGTGAGGGGCTGGGAACACAAACCCTGTGAGGAACGGCTGAGGGAGCTGGGCTTGTTCAGCCTGGAGAAAAGGAGACTCAGGGGTGCCCTCATCACTCCCCACAGCTCCCTGAAAGGTGCCTGTGCTCAGCTGGGCTTGGGCTCTTTCTCCAGGCAGAAAAAAGGACACAACCTCAAGCTGTGCCAAGGGAAATATAGGTTGGATATCGGGAAAAAGTTTTTCACGAAGAGTGATGAAATATTGGAATGATCTGCCCGGGGAGGTGTTGGAGTCACCATCCCTGGATGTGTTTAAACAAAGCCTGGATGTGGCACTGGGTGCCAGGGTTGAGTTGAGGTGTTGGAGCTGGGTTGGACTTGATGATCCTGGAGGTCTCTTCCAACCCAGTGATTCTGTGATTCTGTGGTTCTGTGATTCCCCTTCCTAAATTTATTCCAATCCCACACAGGAGATCCAAACTCCCGCCATCCAATGGGATTCTGGAGACACAGGAATGAGTCTTCCTGCTCTGGTCTGGGCCACATCCATCACACACAAAGTGTCAGGAGAAGAGGTGTAAAAAAATAATGGAAGAACGAGGGAGGATTTCACAGGCGGCGGAGAACCCACACGAAATAATTATGGGGGATATTTAAGGAAAACACGGCTCCTCTTTAACGCCCTGGGAGGAATATCCCAACATGGGTGGGATGCTGGAAAACCCTGCCTGGGATTAGATGCTTGAAACCAGAGTGAATCAATCAAACAATTAGTCTGAAAGAGGCTTAAAATGTCCTCCTGTGGCTGGGGCTGTCTGGATTGTGGCATCGAGGAGCCAAGGGGAGAAGCTGCAAGTTAAAAACACAGGAAACAACTTCTAAATTTTGCAAATCATGGGGAGCAAACAAAATGTGGAATCCCAGAATGGTTTGGGGCAGAAGGAACCTTAAAAATTGTCTCGTTCCAACCCCCTGTCATGAGAAGGGAGTATTTTACACCTCTCTGGTGGAGGTGTAAAAAATACCCTGGAAATCAGAGCTCCATGAAAAAAAATCCACCAAATCCAGGTGCTCATGGAGGTCTAAGTCCGGGAATCTGCTCTTTGTGGGGTCAGCTCCAAGTCTTGAGTGATTAGTAATGATTTAATTAAAATGTGGCCTTAGTCTGAGAGGCTTCAAAGGAGCTGGAGCCAAGGATTTATCATTGCTAACTGCAAGAGTTTAAAATTCAGACTTTTAAGCCTAATTTGGGCACAGATTCATTCTTCTCTCTAGAGGTCGCCTCAGTTCAAAGAGTCAAAACTCACCTGGTTAGGATGAGAATTGTCCCACCTTAAGAGCCCTAAAATTGGAATTTTGGCCCGGTTCTAAACTTTACTCTTTGAATAATCCACTTTTAAAGCTTTGATTGCTTTGGGGCTCACTGCAGGGAAATATTGTTTGCCCTTTGTGTTGGGGTTGAGAATTTCTCATCAGTGATTTGGGGTTCTGTAATCTCTGCCCCAGAGAAAACTCATCCCCAGCAGGACATTCAAACCCCTGGCTGAATCGAAACACTTGGGAATTCAATAAAAATCCCACTGGAAAATTGAAACATTCCATTATTAATGCTATTTCCTTGTTGGTTTAGATAAAAGCCACACTTCCTGTAAGGAAAAGGTTTCATCAGGGACGGATTTTTGACCAGCTGTATGAAAAGGGATCCTCAAAGGCAGCAGAAGCTCAAAAGATAAAACCAAATTATTCCAACCTGATTT
Source organism: Acrocephalus scirpaceus scirpaceus (assembly GCA_910950805.1). NCBI lineage: Eukaryota > Metazoa > Chordata > Aves > Passeriformes > Sylviidae > Acrocephalus > Acrocephalus scirpaceus. The sequence goes on from OU383773.1 coordinate 152,312,188, forward strand.
TATCTGTTACTCAATGAAATCTGCAAATTTCCTTCTCAGTAGGTCAGAACTGAGTTTAACTGACCTGGAGCTTTAAACCAGCAAAACATCCGGGGGGGCTTTGTTGGGTTTTTGGTTCTATTTTGACTTTTCATCTCCACTAATTAGCATTTCATGATGTGATCATGACTTGCATCTCCTGACACGATCCTGCCTCCAGCTCTGAATCCTTGTGGCCGCATAAAACCAACTGGGAATAATCCCTGGATCTTGATCTCTCTTGAACCATGACCAGGAGCTGGTTTGTAAAGTGAAAATGGGGCTAAAATTACTCCAAGATCTTTTCTAGAAGTTCAAATTTTTGTGTTCCAGGGCACAAAAGTTTCCCTTTCACTTTTAACTTCCGTGCTCACAACAGCTTCATCAGGCTTTGAATAAAGCCCTGATGAACCTTGACCTGATTTCATCAATGATGTCCCTGCTCATCTCATTGTGTTTAAATGAAATACTTAAATATAACACCTAAATACCTTTGTTAAAGGTGAATAAAAGACCTAAAATACATTTACAGGTCCCATCCAACCCAAACCATTCCGTGAATCTGTTCTCCTGGATCTTGATCCCTCTTGAGCCATGACCAGGAGCTGGTTTGTAAAGTGAAAATGGGGTTAAAATCACTCCAAGATCTTTTCTAGAAGTTCAGATTTTTGTGTTCCAGGGCACAAAAGCCTCTCTTTCAGTTTTAACTTTTGTGCTCACAACAACTGTGAATTCATCAGGCTTTGAATGATGAGCTTTAACCTGATTTCATTGATGATGTCCCTGCTCTTCTCGTCGTGTTTAAATGAAATACCTAAATATAACACCTAAATACCTTTATTAAAGGTAAATAAAATACCTAAAATATCTTTACAGGTCCCATCCAACACAAACCATTCCGTGAATCTGCTTCCAAAGGATTCCACAATTCAGTGATTCCCTGCACCAGCAGCAAGGTAATTAAATCAGGATAATTAACTTTACACCAGCACAGAGGTGGCAAAGCAGGGTCGTTGGAACATCCCCAAAAGTCCCACCAGGTTTGTTTTTCCCTGGATTTTTTGCCCTGGCATTATCTCTTGGCTGTTTCTGTGAAGAAAACGTCTCCGTTAAAGGCGCTTTGTTTCCGCGGAGCTAAAAGAAGGTGACGGTTCTCAGCCTGGAAAAAATTCCACGAAGCCAAGGATTCTGTTCCCGAAATAGCCCCCAGGAGCTGCCCTGCAAGGGATTGCTCAGCGTTTTTTAAACAGAATCCTTTTCACGGGGAAAGGAAGCTCCAGCAAATCCAGCAGCCCCTTTTTCCCTGGAAGCTTGTGCTAAACCAACCCCCCTGCTGCACACACCAGAATTCCTGGGATTGCCTCTTGCAGGGGATCAGAGATAAAGTTCTCAGAGCTGCAGTCTCTGATACAATCGAGCCTTTTTTTCCATGAGTTTGCTGGTGCTGACCCATCCAAGAATAGCTTCCAGAGGATGGGAGGAGTGAAAACCTGGCAAAAATGGCTTTTATGTCACTCATCCCCCGTGGCTGTGGCAGCAAGGGACATGTCAGGACAAGCGCCAAGCACCACAAACCTGCTCACGGCTCTGTCTGGGTGAAAATCTATTTTTTACTGCAGATGAGAGATGTTGGGGCAGGCCTGGGATCCAGGGGTGTGTAAGCACAGAGTCAGGAATACAATCCACCTTTTTTTTTTTTGGTGTTTGGGTTTTTTTTTTGCCACATCGACATTACAGGCTCTGGGAAAGGGGCTGGAATGAGCCCAGTGGAGAAAGAGTTGGGGGTTTTGGTCAACAGAGGCTGGACACAAGCCCAGGTGTGCCCAGGTGAGGCACTGGTGAGGCCAAACTTTGAGTGCTGTGTCCAGCTGTCCCCTCAGTTCAGGATGGACACTTGAGTGCTGTGTCCAGTTGGGTTTAGGATGGACACTGAGTGCTGTGTCCAGTTTAGGATGGACACTGAGTGCTGTGTCCAGCTGTGTCCCCTCAGTTTAGAGTGGACATTGAGTCCTGTGTCCAGTTTAGGATGGACATTGAGTGCTGTGTCCAGCTCTGTCCCCTCAGTTCAGAGTGGACATTGAGTGCTGTGTCCAGTTTAGGATGGACACTGAGTGCTGTGTCCAGCTCTGGCCCCTCAGTTCAGGATGGACACTGAGTGCTGTGTCCAGTTCAGGATAGACACTGAGTGCTCTGTCCAGCTCTGGCCCCTCAGTTCAGGATGGACACTGAGTGTTGTGTCCAGTTCAGGATGGACACTCAGTGCTGTGTCCAGCTCTGTCCCCTCAGTTTAGAGTGGACATTGAGTGCTATGTCCAGTTTAGGATGGACACTCAGTGCTGTGTCCAGCTGTGTCCAGTTTAGGATGGACACTCAGTGCTGTGTCCAGCTCTGTCCCTCAGTTTAGGGTGGACACTGAGTGCTGTGTCCAGCTCTGGCCCCTCAGTTCAGGATGGACACTCAGTGCTGTGTCCAGTTTAGGATGGACACTCAGTGCTGTGTCCAGCTCTGGCCCCTCAGGACATTCAGGAGGGACAGAGGGGACACGAGGCTGGAGAGGGGCTGGGAACACAAACCCTGTGAGGAACGGCTGAGGGAGCTGGGCTTGTTCAGCCTGGAGAAAAGGAGACTCAGGGGTGCCCTCATCACTCTCCACAGCTCCCTGAAAGGTGCCTGTGCTCAGCTGGGCTTGGGCTCCTTCTCCAGGCAGCACTGACAGAACCAGAGGACACAGCCTCAGGGTATGCCAAGGGAAATACAGGCTGAGGACAAATGCAGTTACAAGCAATATTCACATTTTTATTCCTGAAATACAAACCTATGGCAAACTGATGGAAGGAAATCTTGGAGTTTTATCCCAAATTTTTGCTTTGTCTTGGGTTTGAGGTGTCGCACGATTTTTAGAAAGAGTTCCAATAGCAAAGGAAATATTGGCTGGAGAATGGATCCTGGAATAGTTTATTGTGGTTAAAAGATGGATAATTAAAAGATAATTATTCCCATCCTGATGCTCTTAACCCTTGGACTAATGGGGAAGGAATTATAAGGGAAGTTCAGTGGATTGAGGAAGGGACTGGAAAAATCAAAAACTTTTCAGATTTATGCCTGAAACTGCCCAAACAAAGTCAGATCCTTGAATTCCCCAAATTGCATCACCTTCAAAACCTCCAGAGCAGCAGGAACATTCCATGGGCGCAGGAATCCATCATGTAAAGAGATGAAATTCAGCACTAATGGTGTCTTTATCTGAATATTTAAATTCAGGCTGCAGAACACTCACACTTTATCGATGTCTATAAAATACATGACAAAAGTTGCTGCGTTTTTTTGGAGATTAAATTTAAACGAGAAGATGTGAGAGCTGTCAAGGAGGAAAAGCCTCTGCAAAAAAAAAAAACAAACCTGGATTTTATCCATAATTCCCTACTGCAAGAATGCTGCTTTGCCATGAGCAGTGGGGAGAGGGGAATATTTGTTGCCTGGCTATAAATTGTATTTAAAAATGGTAAATCCAGCAGCCCATTCCCTCGTCCTGCTGGAACAGCACTGGAGGACATGGAGACGGATTAAGCATTCCCAGAAAGAAACATAAAAGAATATGAAACACATAGAAAACAATGCATTTAAAAAAAAAGGGGAGGAGGGGAAAAAAAAAAAAAAAGTTGGGTTTTTTTTTTTTTTCAGGCCATGAAAAGAATAATTCAAAGCAAATGTGGAGCCTTTCTCTACACCGAGACAACCACAGAGGGTCACATGAGCTCCGTGGTGGTTTGGGTTCCTGTTAATCCACACCGTTATCCCAGCGGTCCCGGAATTATTAGTGGGAAATATTCCTTGAACAGCCAAGTTTGCCAATTGGCTGCCTTGTGTTTGTTTCCTAATTAACCTGATTATTTGATAGATGAATTCTGGGCTGGTTTTCTCCCCCTCCCAGGAAAAGAGAAGCATCAGCTCCCCATACGATTTTCATCTTTGGGATCAAACGGATTCATGGAAAATCCGCTTTGCTGTGGGCAGGACTTGGAAACTTTTCCAAGGTCGGATGTTTGGGGAAAGGTTTTAAGCACACGCACAAACTTCCACTTTTTTTCTGGTTTTTTTTTTGGTTTTTTGGTGCATAAACCATTCCCAGCAGATACCCCAGCTTGGCTTTGGTGAATGGAGGATGAAGCTTTCCACATTCCAGAACCTGCTGCAATTGGGATTTTACCACAGGAAGAACCAATTCCAATGGCTGCTCCCAATCCCGACTCCCAACCCCATTCCCAGCTCCCATTTATGTATCCATGAGGTGAAATGATAAATAAAAATAAATTAGTGTTACCCCAAAAATTAGTGCTACTCCAAAAATTAGGGATATCCCAAAAATTAGGGATAGCCCAAAAATTAGTGTTACCCCCAAAACTAGTGATATTCCAAAAATAAGTGTTACCCCAAAAATCAGTGATACCCCAAAAATCAGTGATACCCCAAAAATTGGTGTTGTCGCAGATTTGCTCCCTGGCCTGGCCCAGGGTGATGTCAAATGAGAGTTTGCTCTGGATTTGGCTCAAAAATTTAATGGATAAATGATGGAGCTCTGAGGAATTGGGGCTGGTGGAAGGTGTCCCTGACCCATTCCCATCTCCCGTTTATGCATCCCTGAGGTGAAATGATACATAAAAATAAATTAGTGTTACCCCAAAAATTAGTGTTACCCAAAAGTTAGTGATACCACAAAAACTGTGTTTGCTCCAAAAAGTAGTGATACCCAAAAATTAGTGAAACCCCAAAAATTGGTTTTGCCCCAAAAATTAGTGATACCCTGAAAATTGGTGTTGCCCCAGATTTGCTCCCTGGCCCAGGGTGATGTCAAATGAGGGTTTGCTCCAGATTTTAGCTCAAAAACTTTGTGTCCATTTTCTGACCATTTAGGGTCCATTTTGGGTCCATTTTGTGACCATTTTGTGTCCATTTTGGGTCAATTTTGTGTCCATTTTGGGTCATTTTTGTGACCATTTTGTGATCATTTTGTGCCCATTTTGGGTCCATTTTGTGTCCATTTTGTGTCCATTTTGTGACCATTTTGTGACCATTTTGTGCCCACCTTGGGTGTAGCCCTGGCCAGGCTCTTGTCCTGCCCAAGGTGGATCCTTCAAGGCCTTTCAATAAATCTCTGCTTTATTCTCCAGCTCTGTCCAGTCTCTGCTCCAGCTCAGCCCTCCCAAGGCATCACTGGGATTCTGAGATTCTCCATGGCTGCCATCTCCAAACCAACCCCTAAAAAATCAGGAATTCCACTTGCCCTTCCCAAAATCCTTGCCTGGAGCTGGGATTGGCCGCCACGTGTTGAAAACCTTGGCACCAAATCCCCTCCACCTGCAATTGCTTTAAAATCTGCCTTATTACCAGCTTAATAAAAACTGATATTAATGTCTTCATTTCGTTCTGCAGGGGCTGGGATTATGAGCCTGGCAGCCGACCAAGGGGTTTGCTGCAAATTGCACGGCAAAGGCCTGGTGCAAATGATATTTTATCCCTCGGGTTATGACTAAAAGGGTTTTTCATAGGCAAAGGAGGGAAATAAAGGTGATTTCTGAATAAAAGAGGGCGACTGAAGTGCTACCTTTTGGTGAACCAGAACTGCTCAGACAGGAAAGTTTCCTTGATTTTTTTTGATTTATTTTTTTTCTGATTAGGAGCTGTAAAATATTCGGCTGTCACAACAGACATGAAGGTGAAAGTCCAGTGGTTCTGCTCACTCTTGGGGATTTTTTTGTACATGGTGCCTTGTTTTGTCCTTTATTTGCTGAATTCCCAGCTACAAGAATCACCTGACTCTCAGACTGTTGTTTTTATTCAAAAACTTTTTGAATTTGAATATTTTTTTCCTTACAGGAGAAAAGAAGCACTTGAAAACACGATGGCCTAAAGCATCGAAAAATCAAAATTCAATTTTTTCCCAAACCAAAGGGATGCTGCTGTTGCCAGTGATTTAGACTCATGGAATCATGGAATGCTTTGGGTTGGAATGGACGTTAAAGGTGAAATTCCAACCCCCCCTGCCATGAGCAGGGAATCTTTTACTCAATCAGGATAGAAATAGAAAATTAAATTATTTTTCTATTGATCTTCATTTTCAAAGGCAGGGGCTGCCAAAAAAGGTCGTTATTGCACCCATGCCACAAAGCAGAGCCCAGCTGAGTAAAATCTTCAGGATCAAGTCCCAAATTCTCCTAAAAACTCCATTAGCACCTGGTCCTGTCAAACCATTCCTCATTTTTTTTTTGCTGTCAGTGGCAATAAAAAAAAAAACAAACCAAAAAAAAACCCCAAACAAACAAACAAACAAAAAAACCAACCAAAAAAAAAAAACCCACACCAAAAACTGGAGAGGTTTCTGATCTTGGAACTTCATGATTCCATTTCCAGTGCTGGTGGCCTTGTCTTGACCAACTGGATTTTTTTTTCTGATAACAACTGGGTGAGTGACACTCAAATCATCACAAAAACCGGGTCAGGGACACCAGAATTATCAAGGAAAATTGTTCCATTTCCATTGACTCTTGTGCTTATTTTAGGACCAGAGGCTCAGCCCTGGGTGCTGTGATCAGTGAACTCTCCACACTCAGCGAGTGTTTTACATTGAGTTATTCCTGTTTTAAAAACTTTAATTCTGCAGGACTGGTGGATTTGAGCTCTGGAAATTACTGAGTTTATCAAAAATGTGGCTTTTTTTTCCCATCTCATCCTTTTCATCACTTGCTGGAAAGTTTTGAGCTTTTATTCTTCAAGAATCTTCAAAATCCCTCCCCAAAGGCTCCAGTTCTGCCTGTGGTTTGTTGGAATTATCAGGATTTCTGTCACTGATTTCAACGAGGGCAAAACTGGGGGCACTGAGAACCAAATTTATTCATCCCCCACACCCAACTCCTCAAGGAGTTGGAGAAGCAGAGCAAAGAGGGATAAAAACTTTTGGAAGAAGCTCCAGCATAAATCCCTGGGAGTGTCAAAGCTGCAGTGAGAGGCAGAGCAGCTCCTTGGATTTTCTGTCTCAAGGAGCCTCCGGAGTGGTTCCTTTCCCCATGGAATTGATTTTCCAGCTTCTGTTTGCACAGAACTCATTGGAAGCTCCTGGGCTGCCAATTTGCTGATAAGGAAAATTTTGGAAAAATTCTCAAAATTTTGAGAAAGTAAAAACAAGTGGAAAAAAAAAATCATTTGATTCCATTGCCTTCTGTTAAGATTTCCTTAAAATTAAAATTTCCTTAAGATTACCTTTGATTGCTGTTTATTTTATTTTATTTTATTTTATTTTATTTTATTTTATTTTATTTTATTTTATTTCATTTCATTTCATTTCATTTCATTTCATTTCATTTCATTTTATATTTTATTTTATATTTTATTTTATTTTATTTTATTTTATTTTATTTTATTTTATTTTATTTTATTTTATTTTATTTTATTTTATTTTATTTTATTTTTTAAGATTGCAAAGGGCAGCTGTGGACACTCTTCCAAATACTGGGGTGTCTTAGCCCAGAGAATTCCTGCCTGGAATTGCTGGACCTTGCTCAAATTCCTGAAATCCCAGACTGAGGCAAATCTTTTATGGTTTCTGCCTCAGTTGATCCTGCAGAGCTTTGATCTCAGCTGATCAGTTGTGTTATCACTTAGGATTCCCAGGAATGAGTTTGCAGACAAAATAGTCTTTAATTCTTGGGAGTTTTCCATTTAGGATGATTGATCTCTGCCCGCTCTCTACAATCCCATAAAGAGGATTGGGATCTTCTCCCAGGGAACGAGAGGAAACCACCGTGAGCTGTGCCAGAGGAAGTTTAAATTGGATTTTAGGGAATATTTCTCCACAGAAAGGGCTGTCAGGCGTTGGAGCAGGGTGACCAGGGAAGTGGAGGAGTCACCGGAAGGGTTTTTATGGGATGTGGAACTTGGGGACGTGGATTGGGTGGATTTGGCAGTGCTGGGTTCCAGTTTGGACTCAATGAGCTCAGAGGGCTTTTCCAACCTTAATAATCCTGTTAAAAAATCCTAATAATTAATTCCTAATAATTCCTAATAATTCCCAGAATCCCCCAAATGCTCACCTGAGCAAAGCCCCTATTGTGTCGAAAAGTTGGGATTAAAGGAATAGGTACAACTGAGGTTATCCCAGAAAAATCCCTGGAGCAAGGGATTCCTGGACATCCTGGAACTGTCCTTATTCCCTGATTGTGAAATTTTCCAAGGAATGGCATTTTCCACCTCAGATTCTGGAATCAGGCGTGGCTGCTCCATTTTCCTGTGCCCAAAAATTCTGGTTATGTACAGGAACTTAAGGGAGTTAATTTTCCAACCATGACCCATCTTATCCAATGGAAAATTATGTTGGGTTTTATTTTTTTGTACCTTACATGTTCTGAAAATTTCATGCAGATAACAAAAGTAACAAAAAATATAAATTTTCCAAAAAGTTCTAAAATTCTGTCACAAAATTAACTATTTTTAGTTTAATAATTTTAAAGCACTTATTTTTTTATTAATTATTGATATTGAAATAACACAAGAGCCACGACTGATTTTGGTGCTGACGGTTAAATCCCAGCTGAACATCCCATCCCATTCCCAGTGCGTGGAATCAGAGAATCATGGAATAACCTGAGCTGGAGGAGATCCACAAGGATCATCCAGTCCTGCACAGACATCCCAACAATCCCACCCTGGGCATCCCTGGGAGCATTTTCCAAATGTTCCTGGAGCTCTGGCAGCCTTGGGAATGTACCCATTCCCTGGGGAGCCTGGGCACTGTCCAACCTCCCTCTGGGTGAGGAACCTTTCCCAAAAATCCAACTGGAATTTTTCCTTAAAATCCAACTGAAACTTCTCCATAAAATCCAACTGGATCCTTCCCCAAAGAATCCAACTGGAACCTTTCCCTAAAATCCAACTGGAACCTTTCCCTACAATCCAACTAGAAATTTTCCCTAAAATCCAACTGGAAATTCTCCATAAAATCTAATTGGAACCTTTCCCAAAAATCCAACTGGAAATTATCCATAAAATCCAACTGGATCCTTGCCCAAAAATCCAACTGGAACCTTCTCCCTAAAATCCAACTGGAACTTCTCCCAAAAATCCAACTGGAGCCTTTCCCTAAAATCCAACTGGAAATTATCCATAAAATCCAACTGGAACCTTTCCCTAAAATCCAACTGGAACTTCTCCCTAAAATCCAACTGGAGCCTTTCCCAAAAATCCAACAAGAATCTTTCCCTAAAATCCAACTGGAACTTCTCCATAAAATCTGACTGGATCCTTTCCCTAAAATCCAGTTGGATCCTTCCCCTAGAATCCAACTGGAACCTTTCCCTAAAATCCAACTGGAACATTTCCCAAAAACCCAACTGGAACCTTTCCCTAGAATCCAACTGGAACCTTTCCCAAAAATCCAACTGGAACTTCTCCATAAAATCCGACTGCATCATCTCCCTAAAATCCAACTGGAACCTTCCCCTAAAACCCAACTGGAACCTTCCCCTAAAATCCAACTGGATCCTTTCCCAAAAACCCAACTGAAACCTCCTCTGGCACAGCTCCAAACATTCCCTTGTGTCCTTCAGGTTCTCCCTGAGAATCCCTCCAAGGTACGATGTGGCTTTTCCAGAGGGAAAATCTGTGGGAAACAATCCCTCATTTTTCAGGCCCTCGTTCACCACTCACCAATATTTATCTTCCAAACCTTCAGGCTTCCAAAATCCGAAATTCCAGAATTTTCGAGCAGGAATGGACAAATGTGGAATTGTCTGGGATTTTTTTCCATGCTGTTTTTGCTGTTGTTTATCCTTTTGGGAAGGATATTCCCATTCCCATGGGTCAGGATCACCATTGTGTCCCTTCCTTGCAGCTCCAACACCTTGAGCAGGGCCTTGGCTCACTGGAGGTGTCACAAAAGTCATGAAATGTCACAACCAGGCCTGAAGTCACCTCCTGGCAGGTGGAGCAAGGTGGTTCTCTCCAAACATTCCAATTCCAGGGAGAATTGGCAATCCTGGGCGTTTCTTTCCCAATTTTAGCACATTTTACTTCAAAAAGAAGCAAAATTAGGACTGGGCCATTCATCCATGCCCAAGTTCTGATTTGTTTTCTATAAAAACACCCACATTTTTATCTCATGGTTCTGTTTTAATTACAGCACGCCAATATTCCTGGGATTTTTTTTTTTTTTTGTAATTTTTTGATTTTTTTTCGTAATTTATTGATTTTTTTTTCCAATTCCTGCAAAAAACAGGCTCAGAAAAACGCCTGGACCTGCTTTCCACATAATGTTTTGTCGGTTTTGTTTCCCAAACCAAGCAAAATCCTCGTTGCCTGGGCCTTGCCCCAGTGAGGAGCTGCTGAGAAATAGGGAGAGATAGGAGCCCTTGGGAAGGGAAGCAGGAGCGCTGATATCCCTCGGAAAACATCCCTGGGCAAACTGTCAGCACCGGGGGCTGATAAGGAAGGCACAGCCTGGGATTTGGGAAGTGAGAGGAGGCACCACAGGCTGGCTGGGTTAACTCTTGCTGGACTCATTCCCTGTCTCCCAAATCTCGTCTTCCCACATCTCTCCACATCCACTTCCAAAGCAGGGCCCTTATCCAAAGGTGCTGAGCCCACCCAAGGCTGGATATCCGTGCTGTGATCCCTTTTTTCTCCACCCAAACACCATAAATCCCTCTTCAGCCCTCATGGAATTTCTTCCCTATTCCTCCTTCTCTCCAAATTGATAATTTAAGTTTTATTTCCTGTATTCCAGGCTCTGTGCTGCCCAGGGTGCAGCTCTGAGCTCACAGGCAGGGTCACTCAGCTCTCTGCACACAGCACGGACACAAAACAAATCCTTCTCCTGCTGCACACCAAGGACAACTGGCACAAGTTTGCAGGCCCCAAAGCACAAACAACGGGGGCTGCAGGGAGAGAACAAGAAGGGTGGGACTGCATCAGCTGGAGCTGGGATTGGACAATGAAACCCCAATGTGCAAATGGACCCAAACTGATCAAAGTGTGAGACCTGGTGAGTGTTTGTCCATTTTGTGATGATTTTGTGTCCATTTTGTGACCATTTTGTGTCCATTTTGTGTCCATTTTGTGACCATTTTGGGTCCATTTTATGTCCATTTTGGGTCCATTTTGGGCCCATTTTGTGTCCACTTTGTGTCCAATTTGTAACCATTTTGGACCCATTTTGGGGCCCATTTTGTGACCATTTTGTGACCATTTTATGTCCATTTTGTGTCCATTTTGTGACCATTTCGGATCCATTTTGTGTCCATTTTGTGTCCATTTTGTGCCCACTTTGTGTCCATTTTGTGACCATTTTGAGTCCAATTTGTGACCATTTTGGATCCATTTTGTGACCATTTTGTGACCATTTTGGGTCCATTTTGGGTCCATTTTGGGGCCACCTTGGGTGTAGCCCTGGCCAGGCTCTTGTCCTGCCCAAGGTGGATCCTTCAAGGCCTTTCAATCAATCTCTGCTTTATTCTCCAGCTCTGTCCAATCTCTGTTTCAGCTCAGCCTTCCCAAGGCATGAAAACCACAACCTGAGTTCCACCAGGGTTGAACCCTCGGGAATTCAGACACCTGGGCCTGCAGGATTCCTCTCCTGCCCATGTGCTCTGCATCCCCAGGAAACAGGAAAGGGAGGAAGGAGGAAGGATCAGAAGAGAAATCTTCATTAATTAGTGGATTCTGGGATAGTCCATGGGAATAATTTAATGGGAATCATGGAATCGTGGAATATCCTGAGCTGGAAGGGATCCACAAGGAGTTTATGTTGCCTGATTTACAACAAAAGTGGGAAAAGAGGAATTTTTGGGCTCCTGAGGGATGGAGATGCTCTTCCAAGAGAGTTCCTGGGCTCTTTTCAATCCTGGTTCCTTCTTCAGTTGGAATCAGTGACAGCAAATGGATAAAAAAATTCCTATGAGGGTTGAACATATGGAAGAGCTTTCCCAAAAAAACGAAGGACACACCAGGAAATCAGCAGAGTTTGATGCTGGATACGATAAAAGGATATAAAATCAGGAGTTAAAGGGGGGAAATGAGCAAGGAATGAGAGTTTATTCCAATAAAATCTATAATGTAAGGAAATTAATGGGTCTTTCCAAAGTGCTCCACGAAGCCTGGAGGTGAATTTTGGAATTCTCTGTGGGATGTTGTGGCTGACAACATTTTATATCCATCCAAAACAAAAACCCTAAACCCGTGGATTCATGGATCAAAGAATACTTCCTTTTTTACTGAATGGAAATAAAATTAATAAAAATAAAATTACAACGTTTATAGACACATCCTCATCAATTTATTTCTCCTGGAATTAGCTGCTTAAATATTTTCCAATCAGGATTCAGGTGAGTCAATGAAATTTTTCAGGAATTAAGATTCAGAACTAGGAAATGATGGTTGATTTCCTAATTTTTTGCTGGCACATTCCATGAAATTATCAGCCAAGGAATCAGGAATTATTTAAACACATGGGGAAAAAGAAAAAAAAAAACCTCTCCACAAAAAATAAGGTGCTTCAAAATTTTTATAAAATGTACATAATAAATGTTTGGGAAAACCAGGGATGTATGTTGGGAGTGACATCCTCAGGAATTTTGGAGGCAGGAGCTTTGTCCCTGGAACGACAGCAGGAGGAATTCAGAAGGAAAATCTTGACACACCCACAGTGCTGCTCCTGTCCAAGGGGAGAGGAACGGCCTCAGGTTGTGCCAGGGGAGGTTTAGGTTGGATATTAGGGGAAATTTTTTCGTGGAAAGGGTGGAATGGGGAAGTTTTGGGATCTCCATACCTGAGAGGATTCAAAAAACTGTGGATGTAGCATTTGGGAATGTGGATTTGTGGTGAGGGAATGGTTGGACTTGAATGACCTTGGAGCTCTGTTCCAACCTAAATTATTCCATGAATTCCTGACAATTTGAAGCTTTGAGAGGTTTTTTAGGTATTTGAAGATCTCCCAACCCTTCCTCCCTTGGAGTCACTCCTGGATTTTAGTGGAACCCCCTTGCTCTTCACTCATTGATCCTGGAAACCCTAAAAACCTGGAAAACTTGAGACTCACAGGAGAGTGATTATTCCAGAGAGAAAACACCTGGAATTTGTGAATCCTTATGGAACATTGAAGGGACTGTCCCTGGATCCTCCAGGATTCTCTGGATAAGCAAATTAATTTGTTTCCTTACGACGCTTGGAGCTTGAAACCAGTTGGGAATGATGGAAGCCACTGGAATAAACTGGGAGAGGGAATTCCGGATTTGTCAACACGGCGACAGCAGCACAGCCAATCCTAAAGGGCTTAGGGATATCAGTTGCTGGGGAGGTGATGGTTTTGTGGGAAAAAAGAACAGAAAAGGAGTTTAGGGAATGCTGGGCTGCTCCATGGAAAAACAGCTGGGAAAAAAATCCCTCGGTCCAGCAGCAAGAACCTCCAAGGTGGAGATGTTCAGGCTCCACAGGTGGCAAGTTAGGAATTGAATCCCATGCCAAGAGCAGGAAACTCCCAACCAGAACAGCTGTGAGTTTATGAAGGCAGGGAGAGCCTTTCAAAGGGCTCTTGGGAATTCCCAACTCAACGGGATTCCCGTAGGATCCCAAAGACATGAAAACGGGAGCTGAGCTTTTAAACAGAAGAGGGAATCAAGTGGGATTTTTAAAAATGTGTCACAGGCCCACGTTTGGTGTCCCCTCAAAGTGTTTTCCCGTATTTTTCCCCCTCAGGATGGCAGGGATGCAGCTGGAGGAATTCCAGCAGGTGTTCCGAGGTTGGCAGCGCCATCACTGCTCCCTCAAGGTTCTGGATTGTGTTGAAGTTGGATCACACAGCTCAGGAAAGCTGGGAATGATATCCCAGGGAGCAGATCCAGGGAGGTTTTTTTATGGATGAGGGCAGTGGAGTCAGACCAGGCACACACACATATTCCAGCAGTAGAACATCATAAAATCCTTCTAGGAATAAGTTTTAAAATGCATTTTTCTTCTCAGATGATCTGATATAATCCCATGGCTCCAAGATTTGGGGTGTTTTGGGTGAAGAGCTTCCAAAAAAACCCCAAACCAGCGCTGTTCATGTGGGAATCTTCCTCAAAACTTGCATTATCCAATTAAATTTTCGGCAGAGGCAATAATTCCTGCAAAGTCATGGATTTGTCTGTGCCATTGGGTTTAAATGCATCCCAAGGTTGGCTGGGATCACAACCACCTTGTCACCCAAAGGTGCAGAAGGAATTCTTGGAATCCTCCTGAGTTAAAACCAGGAGCGGCTGCAACAGCTGTTAAAAACCTCTGGATCTGCTAAGGAATGTGGGAACAGCTGTCCTGGATCAGGGAAAAGGTCCCTTGAGGCCAGCATTCCCTCCAGGAAGAGGACAAGGACCTTTGTCCCTTTTTTTTCAGCTTCTGGGGAACGAGAATCTGGAATCTCCGCGGAGTGGTGGACATGGAGAGTGACAAAAGTTCATCCTCCACAAGTGGGTAAGAGACTCTGGAAGTCTGTGGGATGAATTCCCAGGACAGCGCAGATGGAATGTGAAACAAATCAATATAAATTATTTTTTCAGGTAGCTGCCCAGAGGGTGAGGAGTTTGTCTTCAAGGAATCTTGGAATGGTTGGGTTGGAAGTGACCTTGAAGACCATCAACTTCCAAGGGCTGGGACAACTTCCACTATCCCAGGTTATTCCAAGCCTCGTCAAATCTGGCCTTGGACACTTCTAGGGATAGGGAACACCTCCATCCGTGCCATCCTCTTCAATCCCTCAAAGCAGAGTTCAGGAATCATCCTTCCTCCTTTTGGTGATTGTTCAGCACTGAAGGGGACCTTATCAGTTTCCTTATCAATTTGGAATGTGTACATTCTGTATCCAATGGCTCCTCATTGGAAAATGTGCCTTTAAACTGGATATCAGCTCTCTTCCTTAGATACGGAATCCTGTGGATCTGGCAGGAGAGCACTTCAGATGATCCCTGGAGATAAGGAAGTTGATGATTGACCGACGCCTCTCTGCTTTGCCAAGCTATCAAAAAATGTGTTCGTAAATCTGTGAGAGATTCATGGAATCACAGAATCACGGGATTTTTTAACTTGGAGATCTCCAAGGTCATTGAGTCCAACCATTCCTGGAGCCACCACTATCCCGTGTCTCCAAGTGCCACAACCACGTGGATTTTAAATCCTTCCAGGGACAGAGGCTCCACCTCTTCCCTCAGGCTGGACAACCCTTTTGATGAAGAAATTTTTCCCAATATCCAAACTAAACACACCCCAGGGTTTGGATCTGGGGAATTTTTAATGTCCCTTCCAGCCCAAACCCTCCGGGGATTCAAGAATTCTGGAATTTAGAGAGATCCACTCCTGATTCCCCTGAATATTTGTACGGGGAGAACGTTAACAGAGAGGGAAAGAAATTAAAACTTTAGGTTTGAATTTGTTCTCCTCCACTTTTACAGGCACAACCCAAAGTCTCTGCATGGTTCTCCCAAATCCAAACCCCACCCAGAGGTTGTTCCCCTTGGGAAGTGTTGAGGGATGTCTGGATTTTCCTGGTGCAGCTGAGAATTCCTGGAAAGGGATGGTGGCAGAAATGTGGGTCCTGCATCACCCTGTGGAATTCATCCATGGAGTCCCAATTGAGAATTCCTGGAAAGGGATGGTGGCAGAAATGTGGGTCCTGCATCACCCTGCGGAATTCATTCACGGAATCACAGTTGAGAATTCCTGGAAAGGGATGATGGCAGAAATGTGGGTCCTGCATCACCCAGCGGAATTCATCCACGGAGTCCCAGAATGGTTGGGAGGGACCTTAAAAATTCCCTCAAATTTGGTCTTAATTTCCTCACTCCTGGCATTGCTTCCCCATCCCCACTCCCACTTTGGGAATGACCACGGGCACTTTTTGGGGCTCCTGACCCCCCTCCTGAGGCCAGCACGGCGATTCTGGGCATCAGCTCTTTACATAAACATCCCCCTCATCCTTGCAGGGCTGCTCCAGAGGCCTTTGCCCCGTCCCCCCGGGAAACGCAGCAGGAAATTCTCCGGAGCTATCCCAGGGCTAATTAAAGGAGCAGCCCGGAGACCTCGTCACCTCCTGAGAGTCCCCAGAGCTGCTCTGGCCTCTGTCAGCGCTCGTGACAAGGTCAGTTCTGCAGGAGGCTTCTTCAGTCAGGGACCAGGGTTTTACAGACCCCGCTCAAAGCTCGTTAGCTGTAATTAACAGGCTTTCTCCATGACAAATTAAAGCTCTCTCCGTGGTCCCTGTGCTCCTGGCAGCTCTTCCCTCAGGAATAATGATCGCTCTCTGTTGTCGCTTCCGTGTCCTGGGCAAAGCTGCTTTAATTAAAACAAAGTGGTTTTACTCCCTTGGTTTACTTTTGGTGCCCTTTTGCTTTGCTCTCCTCATTAAAATAAGGAAGAAATCTGGGATTGGGGTTTCTCTTTGGGGTTTTTTTTTTTTGGTGATGACGCAGCTGGAGTTCAGTGTCACTAACAAGATTTTTACCAGCACAGAGGATTTATGTATCAGGAAGCAAGAGAGAAAAATATTCCTTATTATTCTTTATATGTTGATAATATTCCTTTTCCACTCTGGCAGATCATGAAATGATGATTCCCACCAAGAAGATCTTTCATATTTCCAGTACTGAGAACTGGAAAATGCTGTCAGAAAAAAAACTTTTCTTTCCTTCTTTCCTTCTTTCCTTCTTTCTTTCCTTCCTTCCTTCCTTCCTTCCTTCCTTCCTTCCTTCCTTCCTTCCTTCCTTCTTTCCTTCCTTCCTTCCTTCCTTCCTTCCTTCCTTCCTTCCCTCCTTCCCTCCTTCCCTCCTTCCCTCCTTCCCTCCTTCCCTCCTTCCATCCAAAAGTGAAGACCTGGGCCACAAATATCCCCTAATTTTACATATTTTAATGTCTACATCTAAATTTAGTCCTTTTAGGCCACGAATATCCCCTAATTTTACATATTTTAATGTCTGTATCTAAATTTAGTCCTTTTAGGCCACGAATATCCCCTAATTTTACATATTTTAATGTCTATATCTAAATTTAGTCCTTTTAGGCTGCCTTACGACTGGCAGGAGAACACAAACATTCCATAGGGATTTTCCCAGCACTCCCGAAGCAAAATCCAAGGCTGGAAGAGTCATAACTTGTTGTGCACCCCCAAAAAGTAAGGGAGTGAGACCTCAAAATGTTCATTGCAGAGCCAAACCTTCAAGATTCACCAGGAATCCCCTCCACTAAAGGGGCTGGGCTGGGCTGGGATGCCAAATTCCAGGAAAATATCCCAGGATTTGAGCTCCCTCTGCCCTTCTATTCCCTCCCCACAGTGGGCATTTATCTTGGGAAGAAACTTCTGTGAAAACACCATGGGATACACATCCCACAAGGAGCTCTGCTGGAATTGTTTGCAGTTTCTGGATACTCAGGAGTTGCTGCGTTGACATTTTTATTTATCAACAATTCCATAAAAACGATGATTAGGAATATCCATCTCTCTCCTGGCTGGAACAGAAAATTCCTTTCTCTTAGTGGACAATTCTTGGAAAGCTGATCCCTACACCAAATAAAACTCCAGGAATTGTTTAACCTCCACGGCTCAGCTTTCCATGACACACAATTTTATTCTTGGCCCGCTGGTCAGAAGGTGAAGGCTGGGAACGAACACGGAGAGATTCAAATCCCAAATATTTTCCCTGCAGATGCTTCGTCAAGGCTTAAAAATAAACCTCCCCGTGAGCAAACAGGAATATTTGATTTGGTCTGGAGGCAAACACGCTCCGGGTTTCCACTCCTTGCCTTTTCTTTTCTGTTGGGAATTTTTGAAGTGATCCCTTGGCCCTGGGCCAATCCCCACCTTTTATGATGTCCGAGAATCCATTTGCTCCAAGTTCTACATTTCCCCTCATTAAACAGCACTAAAAAGGGGGAACTCCAAGCCACAAGACCACACACGTTGGCATCAGACATCCAATATCCAGAGCTGGCACCATCCCATAAATTAATGTTTGCTCCCATCTAGTGGGTGGAAGAAGAAATTGTCTTTAGGCGGAATATTATGCAAATTTAGCTTGCATTGAGCTGGGGGAATTTATGGAGGTTTTTATTCCTTCTTGGAGCTGCAGGATTTCAGGCCTGATCTAAGATTTTCACATATTTTTGTTAAATTTAGTGCTGCGTTTTGGTGTAGGCCTCGAGTTACCGCATGGCGTAGGCCTCAAACTATTTTACCTGCCGAAATAATTAGAATTTAACACAATTACAAAATAATTCACCTTTACAAAATAATTCACCTATGGGTTCCCTGCAGAGCCTGAAGTTTCCTTTCCCTCTCTTTAAATGTGGCCTGAAGTTTCCTGATGCGGGTACAGGTGAAGTTTCCTGATACAGGAGCCCTGTTTTACCGCTAAAATAATTATAATTATTAACATAATTAAAAAATAATTCACCTACGGGTTCCCTGCATTTTCCTGTCTGTAGTTTCCTGTCCCTCCCCTTAAACTTGTCCTAAAGTTTCCTGATACAGGTACAGTTTGAAGTTTCTTGATACAGCTACAGGTGAAGTTTCCTGATAGAGGTTCAGGTGAAGTTTCCTGATACAGGAGCCTTATTTTACCTGCTGAAATAATTAAAATAATTTACATAATTATGAAATAATTCACCTACAGGTTTCCTGCAGTTTCCTGTCTGAAATTTCCTGTCTCTCCCTTTAAATGTGGCCTGAAGTTTACTGGTGCAGGTACAGGTGAATTTTCCTGGTACAGGTGAAGTTTCCTGATACAAGAGCCTTATTTTACCTGCCCAAATAATTATAATTATTAACATAATTTAAAAATAATTCACCTATGGGTTCCCTGCAATTTCCTGTCTGAAGTTTCCTGTCCCTACCTCTAAATGTGGCCTGAAGTTTCCTGATGCAGGTACAGGAGAAGTTTCCTGATACAGGAGCCTTATTTTACCTGCTGAAATGAATATATTAATTAACAAAATTACAAAATAATTCACCTACAGGTTCCCTGCAGTTTCCTGTCTCTCCCTTTAAATGTGGCCTGAAGTTTCCTGATGTTTGCAGTTTCCTGATGCAGGTACAGGTGAAGTTCCCTGATAGAGGTGCAGGTGAAGTTTCCTGATACAAGAGGCTGCCAAAATAATTATAATAATTAACATAATTATGAAATAATTCACCTACGGGTTCCCTGAAGTTTCCTGTCCCTCCCTTTGAATGTGGCCTGAAGTTTCCTGATACAGTTACAGGTAAAGTTTCCTACTACAGGTACAGGTGAAGTTTCCTGGTACAGGAGCCCTATTTTACCTGCTGAAATAATTAGAATTATTAACATAATTAAAAAATAATTCACTTACGAGTTCCCTGCATTTTCCTGTCTGTAGTTTCCTGTCCCTCCCTTTAAATGTGTCCTAAAGTTTCCTTATACAGGTACAGTTTGACGTTTCTTGATACAGCTACAGGTGAAGTTTCCTGGTAGAAGTGCAGAAGCCCTATTTTACCTGCTGAAATAATTAGAAAAATTTACATAAATATGAAATAATTCACCTACAAGTTCCCTGCAGTTTCCTGTCCCTACCTCTAAATGTGGCCTGAAGTTTCCTGATGCAGGTACAGTTTGAAGTTTCCTGGTACAGGTGAGGTTTCCTGATACAAGAGCCCTATTTTACCTGCCAAAATAATTAAAATAATTAACAAAATTACAAAATAATTCACCTACAGGTTCCCTGAAGTTTCCTGTCTCTCCCTTTGAATTTTGCCTGAAGTTTCCTGATACAGGTACAGGAGAAGTTTCCTGATGCAGGTACAGGTGAAGTTTCCTGGTACAGGAGCCCTATTTTTCCTGCCGAAATAATTATAATAATTAACAAAATTACAAAATAATTCACCTACAGGATCCCTGCAGTTTCCTGTCCTTCCCTCTGAATGTGGCTTTGTTTGCTGGGGACTGAACTCCTGTATTGCAGCAGAACTCCTCGGGCTTGTTAAAGGGTGGCCAGGTGAAACCTGAAGAGCCAAGAGAGGCAGAGGGATCCAATTCCACCTTTGGGACTGGAATTTAAGCCGACCTGCAGGTGTAAATAGTTCCAGCTTCCTCACATCCCAGGAATTTATTGTCTCACTTGGAATTTCTCCACACATGGATATTTCCTTGGGTTTTTCCTACGAAACCTTCATGAGAATTCTGCTCTGGGGTGAGGATTTTCAGAGTTCCTTTGAAAACCTTTCCTGCCCCTCAATTTCTGGTAATTTAGGAAAATGAATGAAGGTGCTTCAATTTATTTTAGACTCTGTGGGGTATCCTGGTTTTCAGATGTTTCTCCAGAGAGGAGTGTGGATTGGGGGAATAAATCTCCAGGGTTATCCCTCACAGGATTCCTGGTTCCTGGTGGGATTTCTGAGGGAATTATTGGTGACCAAGTCTTGGAGCTTTTCTGGTTTAACCTGTGATGTGTGTTAGAGAAGGAAGGAGATGGAGAGATGAGGTTGTCCGGAAGTGTAGGTGTAGCTTTTTTATCTTCTTTTCTTCTGTTAGAGCCAGGATTAAATGCTTGAGAGACACAATTTGTGTTTGGACTCAGATTATTTAATAATTTATTAATTTATTAATTCTTATCTAAGTTACAGCCTCACAAATTGTGAATTCTAACTAACAAAGCAGAAAATGGCTTTGTCCCCATCTCTCTACAAGGCCTTTTAAGCACAAATTTTCCAATTATGAAATGACACCTAAATTATTTTTACTTTTAACCCAATAACCAACCACCCCTGGCCCGCAATGTGGATTTTTCTGCCCAATTCCAAAATCCCACCCAGACCCGTGAAGGAGAAGGTGAAAAAGAAGGACTCAGCCCCTGCCCTAAATCCTCCATCTTGCTTTATATCTATCGCTGTATTCTAAACCCTTAAACTCTCAGTTTTGCACCCTGTGATATCACACACTTCTATCCAACCTGCACACCCACAATCCCAGCGCTGTCACTCGATTTTGGGAGCCTTTTCCACGGCCTCAGGTCAGTGCAGTGTTTGCCTGGGGGTCAGCACAGAAATTCTGGAATTCTCAGGGACCAGCAATCCTACATGTCAGGATTCTGGGAATATGGGATCTGTCTCCAGGGAGTGTTAGTGCGTGCAAAAAAGGTGGAAAGGGGCTGGGGACAAGGCATGGAGGGACAGGACACAGGGAATGGCTTCCCACTGCCAGAGGGCAGGGATGGATGGGATATTGGGAAAGAATTCCTGGCTGGGAGGGTGGGGAGTGGCCGGGATGGAATTCCCAGAGCAGCTGTGGCTGCCCCTGGATCCCTGGAAGTGTCCAAGACCAGGCTGGACAGGGCTTGGAGCAGCCTGGGATAATGGAAGGTGTCCCTGCCCATGGCAGGGGATGGAATTAATCAGCTGTCAGGTCCCTTCCAACCCAAACCATTCTGGGATTCTGGGATTCCATGATTTGGGACCCCCTCCTCTGTTTATGTATCTCAAATCCTATTGATATTTCATTTCTCAAATCCTATTGATACTTCATTTCTGCCCCTATTTCTGTTTTCTTTTTGTTTTCATGTCTTTAATATCATTCCATGCCACTTCCTCCTTTGAAATCCGATCAGTAGGATGGAAACAAAACAACTCCACGACTCAAGAAATTTTAGGGCAGGTCTCATATTGTAGAATCCCAGAATCCCAGAATGGTTTGGGTTGGAAGGAACCTTAAATCCCAACTCATTCCCACTCCCTGCCATGGGCAGGGACAACTTCCACTGTCCCAGGTCACTCCAAATCCCATCCAAGCTGGCCTTGGACACTTTATCAGGGTCCTCCATTTAGATCCGAGGCATTAACCACTGAAAAATTTACCCAGCTCTGAATTCTTTAAAATGAAAACCCCAGAGAAGCTGAGCTGAACTCAAAGTTTCTTTCCACCAGCCAGCTTTGCCTCTGATCCGTGAGGAAACGTGTCATGGGAAAGGGAAGGAATGGAAAGAAAACAAAGTGAGGCTGGAATACAACAGGAAGGAAAGTGGGAGTCTCTTTTAGGAGAACACTTGGATCCATCCAGACCTAATCTGCTCTTCCTGTTTTGGAGAGGGAAGATGGAACCGCCGGAGATGTTTGGTAGCTCCTCCTATTCCCAAAGATAACGGCTCAGAGCTTCCACGGAATAAAGTTGGCAGGATCTGGTTCAGCTCCAGGCAGTGCCTCCTTCCATGTTTTCCCTTTTTTCCTGGGACAGAAGTTGCTTTTTCATGGATTCCTTTCAACTGGGAGTCACCCACCCACCCACCTCTTGCCAGCAGCTCCCAGGTGTTCTCCAGTGGCAGTGAGGGATGTGGGGACAGCTCCAAGGATTAAATTTACGTCTCCCAGGCTGCCCCCGGGGCAGCTGTTTCCTCTTTCGGGTGGTTTTGGGTTTTTTTTAAGCTGACATTTGGGAGAAATTGGAAGATTTTTGTCATTTCCCTCCGTGCAGATGTACAGGAGGGAGAGGTGTGGTCAGCTGGGAACTCAGGATCAGCTGGGAAGGGAGAATTTTTTTCCCTAAAAAGGGTCAGATTAAGGAAACAGGAACCTTTGTTTGACTCCTTGCTCTGAGGGCAGGCTTGAATTTAATCTGTTATGGGAAAAAAAGGGGAAAATCCCAATTTTCTTGCTTTTTTATAATGGTTTGCAGAGAGCTTTAAGGAAAAGCAGCTGGGGCTCTGAGAATTCCCTCTTCCCTACGGAATTTTAGGACCAGGATTGCAGAGAGACTTAAGGAACAACCCCTGGGGCTCTGAGTATTCCCTATGGAATTTTAGGACCAAGTTTGCAGAGACTCTAAGGAACAGAGGGGAAGTATTCCCTCTTTCCTACAGAACTTTAGTTCTCAGGGAAAATATCCTAAGTTGGGTTAATTTGATTTCTTCTGGAAATTCTGGATGGCTCTGATCACAATATTGATGAGCCATAAAAAAATGTAAAACACCGAATGGGAAAAAAACCCAAACAAAAATCAAAACCAAACCTAAGACCCCAAATCATCCCCTCAAAACCCCCCAAAATCCAACATCACCTTGCCAGTGATTCCTAGGATGACCTTGGCCAACTCATCAGGAGAATCCATTGGGAATGAGTCCTTCAAATGTGTTGTCCAGGGGAAAAAAAAAACATTATTTTTGGGAGCCCTGTGGCTGCCAGGGAAAATCCTTTCCTGTCCAGATCAATCATGGGTTTGGAACTGGAAAAAAAAAATCCAGATGATTTAAGAATGGATCAGCTTGGAGTCAGGAATGATGAGTTACATGGACACAATATCTCCTGCTGTAATTTGGATTTTGAGAGCTTCTCTTCTCCCAAAAAAATAATCTTCATGGAGTTTTGGTTTATTGAGCCTGGCCAAGGAAAGCAGCAGGGAAAAATCTTCTGGAGGAACTTCAAGGAACAAGAGGAGCTACCAAAGTCCCAAAGTCCTACATTAATCTTGGAAAAATTTGATGGAAAAATATGATGGAAAAATCTAATGGAAAAAAAGGAGTTGGAAAGGGGGAAGAGGTTGTGATAAGAGGACCAGGATGGAAAATCCAGGTGTTTTGGTAATTATCCTAGAGAATTACGGGTTTGGGGATGGGATCTCGGGTGGAACTATTGAGGGAACTTGATGGTCAGGGAATTCCCTTAAAATTCCCAATTTATTCTTATCTAATCCATGGGGAAAGGCTCGTCTGGAGTTTGGTTATCCCAGAGCTGTGACAGCACTGGAATTACACCAGGGAAACGTTACTCCAAAGGGATGTTACTCCAAGGGAACGTTACTCCAAGGGGATGTTACTCTGAGGGGTTGTTACTCCAAGGAAATGTTACTCCAAGGGGATGTTATTCCAAGGGGTTGTTACTCCAAGGAAATGTTACTCCAATAAGATGTTACTCCAAAGAGATGTTACTCCAAGGGAATGTTACTCTGAGTGGATGTTACTCCAAGGGGATGTTACTCTATGAAAATGTTACTCCAAGGAAATGTTATTCTGAGGGGCTGTTACTCTGAGTGGATGTTACTTTAAGGGAATGTTACTTCAAGGGAACCTTACTCCAAGGGGATGTTACTCCGAGGGGATGTTACTCCGAGGGGATGTTACTCTAAGGGAATGTTAGTCCAAGGGGATGTTACTCCAAGGGAATGTTACTCTACGGAAATGTTACCTCAAGGGGATGTTACTCTAAGGGGATGTTACTCTAAGGGGATGTTACTCTAAGGTGTAAGATGTGCGGAGAAAAACCAAATCCCACAATCAGGTCCTGCTTTAACTCCTTCTGGTGCCAGAAAACCCAGGAGAACAACTCTGGCACAACATAGGAATGAAAATAGGGAATCAATTCCCAAAAAAGTCAAAAGCAGAGGATAAGGCATGAAATGAGAATCATTTTTCCTCAGTGGATCCTGACTCCAGAATCGGGAACAGGCTCTGAGTTGTCCCAGGGGATATTTTTGAGTCACAGCCCCAAATCCCAGCAGTGACTTTGGATAATGGAATATTGAACATTTTTTATCCCAATCCCTCCTCCCCTCCCGCACATCTTCCCTGATCTCTGACACGTTTAGTCTAGACAAGATAATCCCATTACGCTCCCGAATTCCTGATCTCTGCTAAAATCAGCCTGGATAAGATTCCACGCCAGATAAGGCGGAAAATCCACCCTGACCTCGTTAAATGATGCCTTAATTCCTATCTCTGCTAATTAGAGTTCTGTGGAATCCCAGGAAGGCAAATTCCACCCATTTCTTTCCCTGTCTCCTGATTTCTCATCCGGCTGCAGTCGAGGATTTTCCGGAATGATGTGGTTAAGAAATGGATTTTAAAGGATAATTTTAAAGGGATTTTAAAGGATAATTTTAAAGGGATTTTAAAGGATAATTTTAAAGAAATCTATCCTCTTCTCCAAGGCCTTTTTTTTTCCCCTTCCTTCCTCACCTGTGGGATAGAAAGGGCTGGAAAATCCTCCAGATTTTAAAGAAGATTTTCCTCCTTTGTTTCACCAGCTGGGAACATACTCTGGGACAAAAAAAAAAAAAAAAAAAAGGGATTTTCCAAGGATGTTTTCGCTCCGTGCTAAATGAAGATGGCAGTGAAAACCTGACCCAAAACTGGAGATGTGGAATTCCCTCTATTCCCAACTAATTCCACCTTGGATTAAACTCTGATGTCTTCCATCGCTCCTTGCACGGACTCCAAAGATAAACAGGATCAATTCCAAAGACAAACAGGATCAATCCCAGGATAAAGGGATGAGTTTGTGCTGTCCCTGAAGTGATAAAGGAACTCCTCTTTATCCAGAGCTGTGAATCAACTTTAAAAAGTGCGGAATCAACTCCTGCTCCCAGGGGAGAGGCAGCATCCAGCTGTCCTGGCTGCTGCTCAAACTGGGAGCGAAGAAACCTGGAAAAGCTCCAGGATTTGCCTGAGACCGTTTGCTCCCAGAGGGTTGGGAGGGATCAGAGGATCACAGGCAGGAGAGAGGGGCTTAGAGACACTAAAACCACTTAAATTCAAGAGCTGTCAGAGCTCGACATCCTCAGCGCTGAGGAAAAAAAAATCTGATTTATTTAAAATCTGATTTATTTAAATTCTGATTTATTTCCCCTCGGCTGCTGAATGAAGAGGATTTTGTGCTACAAAAATAAAAGGGGTTTTGGGGGAATTTTGGTTCTGACACTCGTGGATCATGACAAGTCCAGCCAGGGGCTTAGGGAGAAGGAATCTCCTCTGTTTGGAGCCTAAAGGAGGTTTCCAAAAAGAGCAGGTTTTAAATGAATGCTGACTTAAAATCACGGAATCATCGTGGAATGGTTTGGGTTGGAAAGGGATTAAATCCCATTCCATGGGCAGGAATTTACCACCTCCCACTGTCCCAGGGTGATCCAGCCTGGCCTTGGACACTTCCAGGGATCCAGGGACAGCCACAGTAAATCGGGGAATTCCATCCCACCCTCCCAGCCAGGAATTCCATCCCATTCTCCCATCTAAACCTTCCCTCTTTTATCTTGAAGCCATTCCCTGTGTCCTGTCCCTCCATCCCTTGTCCCCAGTCCCTCTCCAGCTCTCCTGGAGCCCCTTTGGGCCCTGGCAGGGGCTTTGAGCTCTCCCTGGATTTTTCCCTTCTCCAGCCTGGCCTTTCCCAGCTTTCCCAGACTTTTTACTAAAGCTTTCACTCTCCATCAGACCTTTGGAACAAACCAAACCCTTGCAGGAGAAAAATAATTTTAATTTAAAAGCAAAAAATGACCCAAAGGAGCTCCAGAACCGAGACCCGCGTGATGCAAACGCGGCCAGCTTGAGCCTCCGGGCCCAGCTTTGCTCCTGTTTAATTAACAGAGCTAAAAAGGGAACTCATTAATCACCCTGGGGGCGGCAGAGGAGGTGGATGGATGGATGGAGCAGGAGGCAGGTAAGCAAACACGGCGTTATCAGCACGATATCATTTCCCTCACGGAGAAAATCCTAAATATAGCCAGGGAAAGGTGCCGGGGTTGCTGGGCTACCCGGAGGTGGGAGCAGGATGGAGATGGCGTTAATGAATTTCTCCTTCCCTGGAAAAAAAATAGAAACTCGTCATTGACGTCCTGCCGGGCCATGGGTGGTTTTTCTTTTCCATAAAAATTAAAAATGACAACAGGATTTAGGGATGTTGCAAAGCCCTGAGGAGTCACAGCTCGTTCCGTCCAAGATTGGTGTGAAAATCAGGATATTTCACCCCAATAAATACTCATCATCATCTTTGTAAAGCCCTGGGCTGGTTTTTGGGGTCATTTCCAAATCAGAATAACCCGAGTGTGATTTTGGGGTTTGTTCTGAGGAATAACTGTGGTGTGCACAGATAATTTAGGGAGGAAGAAGGAAAGAATTGCAGAAAATCAGAATTTCTTGGAGCCACTACCAAAGAAAAAAAAAAGAAATAAATGTAATAAATAATTAATTTAATTTCATTTAAAAATAATAAATTTAATCTCGATTTCTGGATGAGATCTTGCCTTGTTGTTGATGTAAAATGCATAAAAGGCAGGACAGAGAAACTTTTTGAACAACCTGCAACTGATTTTGGGGTTGTTCTGAGGAATAACTGTGATGTGCACAGATAATTTGGGGAGAAAGAAGGAGAGAATTGCAGAAAATCAGAATTTGATGGAGCCACTACCAAAGATAAGAAAGGAATAAATTTAATCTCGATTTCTGGACATGATCTTGCCTTGTTGTTGATGTAAAATGCACAAAAGGCAGGACAGAGAAACTTTTTGAACAACCTGCAACTGATTTTATTTTTGTTCTCAGGTGTGCACAGATAATTGGGGGTGAAAGAAGGAGAGAATTGCAGAAAATCAGAATTTCTTGGAGCCACTACTAAAGAAAAAAAAGGAATAAATTCAATAATTAATAAGTTAAATTAAATTTAAAATTTAATAAACTTTGTCTCTGAATGAGATCTTGCCTTGCTGTTGATTTAAAATGCACAACAGGCAGGACAGAGAAACTTTTTGAACAACTTGCAACTGATTTTAGGCTTATTCTGAGGAGTAATTATTGTGTGCACAGATAATTTGGGGAGAAAGGAGGAGAGAATTGCAGAAAATCAGAATTTCCTGGAGCCACTATCAAAGATAATAAATTAATAAATTCAATCTTGATTTCTGGATGAGATCTTGCTTTGCTGTTGATTTAAAACACAAAAATCTGGGACAGAGACACCACCCAGCACCTCTTCCCATGTGCTGTGCTCCAGATTTTCTCCGTTTTTCCAGGTTTTCTCCGTGTTTCCAGGTTTTCTCTGTGTTTATCCTCAATCCATGCACCAACAAACAACAGAGGCACTTGAAAGCCAAAGATTTTTTATTTTTCAATCACCCAAAGGTGAGGGACAACTCCTGCCCTCCTCGGAAGGGGAACAATAATTGTTGACAGGGCTGGAAAAAATGTTCTCCTTGGGAATATAAACAGGAGCTGGTGGAGCCAGATGTGGCTTGGGAATTGTTTAGGAGTTGGGATAACGTGGAATTTCCATCCCATTTTTATTAATCAGGACAAGGAGTTGAGTGGGGGATTTTTTTTTTTTTACCCCTGGTCAGCACCAAGCTGGAAAATTGATGCAAACAACATTCCTCTATTTTTTTTTTTACCTTTCTTCCCATCTCTCTGCCCATTCTTCAGTTTTAATTCGAATTTAAAGTAAATCAGAGAGAGTCTGGGGAATGTTCTATTGGACAGAATTTCTTGGAGCCACTACCAATGATAAGAAAGAAATACATAAAAATGTTTTTCCCATATTTTAATGGTTTTCTTCCCCTTTCTCCAAGCTGAGCATTCCTTGTGTTTTAAGGCAGTTACACCCCCCTCATCCCTGACTCATTCCCCAAGGGAACGAATCCCAAGAAGTTCCCCAAGGAAATGGATCTCAAGGGTTTTCTTTTTAAATTAAAAATCTGGGAGGCAACACCAGGACTCCAAAAAAATCAGTGGGAATGGGAGATGGATTCAGTCCTGCTCTGCTCCAGGTTTCAGATTGTGAACTCGTATTCCCTGGGGATTTGGAACTTCTGGGATCTCTGTTTCATGCAGTAAAAATTGGGAAATGCAGCCAATATAAGAGAAATTTTACTCATCCTATCCTCTGGGAATTCATCCCGACTGCATAACTTGGAAATCCTTGGATTGGGAGAGCTTTGGAGACCAATGTCTGAAGGAATAATCCCTTAAAATTCTTATCCTTGGGGATAAAATCTGGGGGAAAAACCACAGCAAAATGAACTTTTATTTTCCTGGGATGTTTTTCTGGACCCCAGATTAGTGCGGTGTCCTCAGGGAACACGGAATATTGTCCCCATCAACAATTCCATGAGAATTCCATCCAACTCTCAACGTCCTTGTTTGGAGAAGGACACACAGCTGAGGAATGTTAACTCCCCAAAATTACCTCGGGATCTTTCCCGGCTGTCGGAATAACAACGGGCGAGGGCGTGAGGAGAGAAATCAGGATCCAGGCGGGATAACGGGCAGGCATTGTTGTTTCCCACGCGGTGGGAATTGTGTTATCTTTGCCGTGGGTTGGGAATTTCCAGCGGATTATGTTGTGTCAATTCCTTCCTCCTCCCTCTCCAGCCTCGTTAGGAACAGCAGAGGAGCTGGAATATCCTTTACCTTGGACTGTCCCACATCCCAAAATTTTTCCTTCTTTCCAGCACCAATTATTCCCGTCTGGTTCTCTCCAAGGTCAAGGATTAAAGGCCAGGGTTGCCTCCACTTCTTCCCGAGTCAGAGAGCTCTGGAAATCCCTCTGGATCCACTTTTCCAATGAGAGAATTCTCACTGTTCTGCTCTGTCAGGCTTTGGTTTCATTCCAAAATTAAAATAATAATTAAAGCCGTTCTCATTCCTTTCACCGTTCCCAAATTAAAATAATAATTAAATAATTTTAAATAATAATTAAATAATTTTAAAATAATAATTAAATAATTAAAAACTGATTCAGGAAAAGCAGCTGCCCCTGCCCCTCCTCAGCTGAGCATTATTCATTAATATAAAATTTTCGCTATTCCTTTAAATTTTCACATTTTATAATCACAGAATTGAATTATTTTGTCAAAGTCCATCTGAAATAAAACACCAATGGCTTATCTTCTGCAATTATAAAAGTAATCATTATGCAAATGGATTTAAGAACAGACATTCTTCCTAAAGCAGGAAGAAAAAAGATAGGAAAACATATTCCATGTTTTATATTCTGGACATCATCTTTAAATCAGCCTTTTTCTTCCCAGCAATATCCAGTCCAGATGAGCAAAAGTTATCCCAAATTTGCTTTTTTTCCCACATATCCATCTCCTTCCATCATCTTCCATCCCTACACCCCCAGGCTTCCCAGAAAAATCCCTGGAAAAGTCAATAAATGCTCTGAGGCTGCAGAGATGGTGCTCCAAATCCTGAAATTTGGAGCTGGAATTAATGATATCCCAGAGAAGCCAGGGAGGATGAAACAGGTCAGATTATTTTTTATCACCAGCCCAAACCATTCCAGGATTTGAGATTTTTCCATTTGGGTTTTTCATTCAAATTCCGAGACTGGAGTGATCGGAAAAAAAAAAAATCCACCTGATCTTTCCCTTCAGATTTTGGCAAAGCTGACACAAAATTTCTGGAAGATACAACAACAACATCCAAAGATTTAGGTGGCCACATTCCTGGGAGAATTGTCCCAGAAGTTCTTTCCCTGTCTTTATTTCCACACCGAGAGCCTGGAAAAGCAACTCACGTCCCCTAAAGTGGCAGGTTCACCCAATAATTGAATTTACTCGAGTTCAAGCATCCTGAAATTTCTGTCTGGCAGAAATCCCAGCTGAAGCATTTGCTCCTTGGGGAATGGTAATTCCAGCACCGTTGGAATGGCCGATCCACACGTTTGGGGCTTCAGTTTTTACTTCAGCGTCGTAAAACTGAAGCTGGAGCAGCTGAGGCCTTGTAAAGGCAGATTTGCCACTCGCCCCCACCCCGAGGCAAAATATTTGTTTAAAGGATGCTGGAATAGGATCCCAGAGGGAACAAATTAAGGGAATTCCTGCCTGTTGAGTATTAGAGAGATGGGAAACATTTTTTATTATTTTTTTTAGTTAAGGGAATTCCTGCCTGCAGAGTATTAGGGAGATGGGATTTTTTTTTTTTTTAAGTTGTTTTATTATTTTATTTTGGGAAAATAAGGTTTTTTTAAATGACGAGGAGAAATTGTCTGCAGGAATAGGGCAGGATGAGTTGCAGGAACAGGGAAATGTGGTCACACACCAGAAATAGCAGTTTTTGAAAGATGGAATCCCAAAATTCTTTGTTCTTCCTCACTGAGGCCAGGTTGGACGGGATTAGGAGCACCCTGGGGTAGTGGGAGGTGTCCCTGCCATGGTAGGGGATGGAACTGGATGAACTTTCAGGTCCCTTCCAACCCAAACCACCCCATAATTCTATAATTCCCAAACTTTTCACATCCTTGGGAGCTGCTGGCCTCAATCCACTTTTCCTCTTCCATTTTCAGGCCGTTTTCTCTCCTTCCATCCCCATCTGCCAGGACCTGGGGATCTCAGCAGGGAACAATTGACACATTTTTCCCAAAAGTGAACATCCCTCTTTGATTGCAAAGACCCAACGGATCTCAAAGTGTTCCAGGGTTGAACAGGGAGCAGGAATGGGAAATTCCAGCCCTCAAAATGTTCCAGGGCTGAACAAGGAGCAGGAACGGGAAATTCCAGCCCTTAAAATGTTCCAGGGCTGAACAAGGAGCAGGAACGGGAAATTCCAACTCTCAAAATGTTCCAGGGCTGAACAGGGAGCAGGAATGGGAAATTCCAGCCTTCGGTGCTGCTGAATGAGCTGATGGAGCCGGAATGGGAAATCCCAGCTCCCGGAGTAGCTCGTTCAGTGCTGCTGGAGCAGGAATTGACCTTTGGACAGTCTGCAGCTCCTTCTGCTGGACAAGCAGCCCTGTGGAAATGGTTTTCAAAGCCTGAGGGAATTTTTGGCTTGTGCCAGCTCTTTCTCAAGAGAAACCCTTCAAAAGATTCTCTTCTCAAAACAACTTTGCGTAAATAACTGTTCCTTTCCCATAACGACCTCTGTCCCAAGAGTTGTTTTGTTATTTCTGTCACTTAATCAATGGAGAGAGGCATCAATCCTACCCACTAACGATGTAACTTTTTAGCTCAGCATGCTATAAAAAAGCTGAATGAATTAAAATAAAGTTTCATTTTCTCTTTTGTAATTCTGAAGAATTACTGGTGTCAACCATCTTTATTTCATGTCCTAAAACAACACAGCCCTGCTTGTCTCTCTTCTCCTTCTCCTTCTCCAGGATCAAATTAAACAGAATATCACAACAAGTCATATTTGTTGCCTAAATTCATGGAATTTCATCACAACCTTTCAACCTCAGGATGTTTAGGAATGAGATGCAAATTGAAATGTCTAGGCTTTAAATCAGGCTCAACAGGCAGGATCAGTTTGGCACAGTCCCCATCCCACATGGATTTATTTATCTATTGATTAATTATTTATATATTGATTAATTATTTATATATTGATTTATTTCTGTGTGCCCCAGAAGTGCTCAGAAAACAGATTTTAAATTTTTTTTTCCTCTTTCTATGCTTCCCTTTTTAATTTTTTTTAATCTCTTTGAATAGATATCGATGGAGTATCAAGGGTATCTCTCACCACCCTCAGAGCCAAGAATTCCTTCCCAATATCCCATCTCCACCTTCCCTCCTTCAGGCCATGAGGACTTTGGGAAGGTAGTCTGATTTTGTCTTTGGAAGGAGAGCCCACCAGGAAAGAGAATCAGTGTCAGAATTATTTACCCGTGCTTGTTTATGGTGTCTGCACAATCCTTCCCATCCCTGCAGCAGACGGGAGAGAAAGGAATCTCCAATCTTACATTTAATGCATTAACTTCCAGGATTTGGGGGAAAAAAAATCATTTTTTAGTGGTTTTCCTTTTTTAGTGTTCCTTCTTTTAGTGTGTTGTTTTTTTTTTTTTAGTGGTTTTTCTTTTTTAGTGATCATTTTTAAAGCGGTTTTTCTTTTTTAGTGATCCTTTTCTTAGTGTTTTTTCTTTTTTAGTGATCCATTTTTAGTGGTTTTCCTTCCTTCTAAAAGAAAAATTCTCTGGACAACAGTGACAGGATTTTTTCTCAATATTGAGATTCCTCAATATTTGATCGCCCTCTGGAAAAGAATTGGAGGAGCCAGGTGGCGAGGATCCGTCGTGGGGAATGAGCTGGGGTTTCCCCAAAATTGGACGTGGAAGAACACACAAATCTCTGAAAAAACCTGACAGCAAATCTCTGATGAACCTGATTCAGATTCTCTCCAAAATTTGTATTTTTGTTGCTCCCTACCCGAGCGTCTCTTCCCGCCGGAGTTAAAAAATTCTTGTTTGACACCTGTTGGGTTATAAATTACTCAATTCACTGGCAGGGGGAGGATTTTTGTCCAAAGTCTGGAATTTTTGGGGATTTAGGGCCTAAAACCAGCGGAATGGGTCAGCCCAAACCTCCGCCTCACACAATATCCCGTTTCCTGAAGCTGTAAATCCCAAACGATCGCGAGGAATGTATGGAAATGTTTCCATCAAATCCTCTCACAGTCTATAACAATTCCTGCCTTTGGGATTTCCTGAGCTGGACACAAATTCTGCACGACTTAATGGTTTTCTTTGTCATTGATTTTTATATATATATATATATATATATATATATATATATATATATATATATAAATATTTTATATATTAAATATTATTTTAATATATTTAAATTTTAATTATTTTACTATATTTAAAATCTTTAAATATATTTAAATAAAAAAATTAAATATTATTATTATATTATAATAGCATAATAATATAGTAAATATCATAATATTATATTATACTATAATAATAATAATATACTAAATATTATATTATTATTATATTATAAATATATTTAAATATTTTAAATATTTTATATATATAAAATTATTTTTTTTTTAGCTTCCCCTGAGCTCAGGAAACTTTCAGTGTTTTAAACCCCCAGGATCAGGGAGTTCCACACCCTCACTCCCAGGAGTGACCCCATATTCATAAGGAACCCCCTTCTTTTGTGGGGTTTGCACCTTAAATATTTTGGGGTTTGCAGTGGAACACTCCCCTTTGCTGCAGACAGAATTTTAAAGGGAAAATTTATCCCGAATTCAGGGTGGTGTTTTTTTTTTTTTCCACTTGTTTGGTTTTTATTTTAACTTCATCATACCAAGGTCATTTGAATTTTAATCCTGGTTTGGGACATACCTTGGAGTCCAGAACAGATCCTTCCCTTTTCCACCTCCCCTGTCCTGACGGAGGTGTGAATACCAGCACAGAGGACAGCGCGTCCCAGCCGGGTTCATCCTTCCTTTTGGACAGCAAACCCTTGGGAGCTGCCTCCAAATCCAATTTTATCCCAATTTTATTTAAATGGGTCCCGTTTCCCCCTTGTCCTTGGATAATTAAAAGCCGTGTGGATGTGGCACTTGGGGACAAGAGGTGTCCTTGGCATTCCTGGGGAATGTTTGGAGTCAGTAATATTTGTGAGTCCTGGGTTATGGATTCTCTGCTTCTGTGATTCTCTTTCTCCTTCTTTACATTAAATAAGAACCTAGAGAATTTCCCTCTCCCACTGGTTGAGGCAAATTCCTGTGGCCCAAAAAAACCCATTCTGGCTCCCAAAATGAAGTGGTCGCTTACCTAAACTATCAAAAAGCCCATCTAATATAAAACTTCTAAAAAAAATAAACAAAAAATACCAGTTACCACTTCAACAGTACATCACTGACAATACAAAACAACTCAAAACAATATAATTCCCATCCACAAAATATTCCATAAAATAAAAAAGAAAACAAAAATAATCAAGAAAACACACTCGCCCTTCATAAACTCCATCTAACCTGTACACAAACAGGAACTCAGTTTAAAAAAAAAAAAAATAAAAATAATAAAAAAAAAAAATTAAAAATAAAAATAAAAATAAAATTAAAATTAAAAATAAAAATAAAAATAAAAATAAAAATAAAAATAAAAATAAAAATAAAAATAAAGTTATTTTTAATTTTTTAAAAAATTAAAATTAACTATAAACTATCATACCCTAAATAAAGTAACTCCACCGTTAAACAATACTCTACCAAACATATTAAAACGCCAATTCAAACTAAAATCAAAAGCAACAAAATATTATACCACTGTTAACATCACCAATACGTTTTTCTCCATTCCTTTAACAACAAAATGCAAACCTCAGTTTACTTTCACATGGAAGTTACCCCAAAAGTAAAAACACAATCCTACCATCTACCATAAACTAACTTAAACTACACTAAAAAAAAGTAAAGCTCTAAAACATCTACATCAATAACATCATTATATAAAAAAACACTGTGACCAAAGTGTTTAAAAAAAGAAAATCATCCAAATTGTCGGCCTACAAATGGTCCCAAAGTCACACCCACTCCCCACACCCACCCAGGATATGTTTTTGCACCAAGGGCAAGACTTTGTGTGTTTAGACAAAGGTTTAAAATACCCAAGGTTGACATCCAGCATTCCCAGGGGGTTAAAAAGGGGAGAAATTGCTTTAATGTAAAGATTGCCCTTTTTTTTTGCTCAGTTGTGAGGTTTTTCTGGGCAGGAGATTCCCCCAAAACTCTTCCTGCTTGTGATTATCACAGTCCAGCATTCCACCCTTCCTGGATGAGCACAGGCTGGGGGTCAAGATTTGGGGTGAGCTGGGGCACCAAAGGGTTCCCTGTGAAGGTGGGAGACCCTGGAATGGATTCCCAGAGCAGCTGTGGCTGCTCCTGGATCCCTGGAAGTGTCCAAGGCCAGGTTGGATGGGGCTTGGAGTACCCTGGGATAGAGGAAGGTGTCCCTGCCCATGGCAGGAGGTGACACTGGATGGACTTTAAGGCCCTTCCCACCCAAACCATTCCAGCATTCCATGAGAGGCACATCTCAAGCTCTGTATAATCCACAGGGAAAAATATTTTTGTTCTCAAGTGGACATTTAAAACAGTTCAGGCAAATAGATTTTTTTTTAAAATTATTATTATTAATATTTTCTCCTCAACAGATTCATAAATTGTGGAAATCCATCTTTAGGCTGCTCGAATACGGAATTTTTCAGCTCATGGACTCTCTTACCTTTTTATACTTTTAATACCTTTTGTACTTTTTATATTTTTTTATACTTTTGTAAACTTTTTATACATTTATAGTGCCCTGACTGTCAGCTGAGGTGGTTTTACAATCCAGCGATGCCTTGGGAAGGCTGAGCTGGAAGCAGAGACTGGACAGAGCTGGAGAATAAAGCAGAGATTTATTGAAAGGCCTGCAAGGATCCACCTTGGGCAGGACAAGAGCCTGGCCAGGGCTACACCCAAGGTGGGCCCAAAATGGTCACAAAATGGACACAAAATGGACCCAAAATGGACCCAAAATGGCCACAAAATGGTCTCAAAATGGACACAAAATGGGCACAAAATGGACACAAAATGGACACAAAATGGACACAAAATGGACACAAAATGGACACAAAATGGTC
Source organism: Acrocephalus scirpaceus scirpaceus (assembly GCA_910950805.1). Lineage (NCBI taxonomy): Eukaryota > Metazoa > Chordata > Aves > Passeriformes > Sylviidae > Acrocephalus > Acrocephalus scirpaceus. Next base: position 152,348,337 of record OU383773.1, read on the forward strand.
ACAAAATGGACAAACGGTCACCAGGTCTCACACTTTGATCAGTTTGGGTCCATTTGCACATTGGGGTTTCATTGTCCAATCCCAGCTGATGCAGTCCCACCCTTCTTGTTCTCTCCCTGCAGCCCCCGTTGTTTGTGCTTTGGGGCCTGAAAACTTGTGCCAGTTGTCCTTGGTGTGCAGCAGGAGAAGGATTTGTTTTGTGTCCGTGCTGTGTGCAGAGAGCTGAGTGACCCTGACTGTGAGCTCAGAGCTGCAGCCCTGGGCAGCACAGAGTCTGAAATACAGGAAATAAAACTGAAGGCATCACCAGGAGTGGGTCCTGCTCAGATCAGAGCCAAGCTGAGCCATGAGTGGAACCTGGGCAGGAGTTTAATGTGACTCCAGACAACAAAAACCAGGAGATGTTCAAGATATTCCCCCAGAGAGGAAGGGAAAAGGGTCAGAAACGATGAAATGATTCCTCCAAAACGCACTTCCCGTCTTTAAGAAATGCCAAAGTGCCATCAGGCCTTGTGAGCACACGGAAAAGGAAAAGGACAAGATACCAAATTCCTGGAAAAGCAACAAAAAAAATTCCCTGACCTGGAAGCCACAGGCAAGGCTGTTCACAGAGTGTTTGAAGGAGAGGTGTGGTGACAGATTGTGTGACAGGATTCCTTCTAGGTGCCACTTCCAGTCTTTGGATGGATCCCAGAGAATCACCGGGTAGGAGGGATGGGAGAACGCTGAAAGCAAAGGGATAAACAATGGGAGGAAATGCCTCGGAGATAATCCCGGGAGCTTGGATATCTCCTTACCTAAGGAAATTCATCGCCCTGGCCTACACGCGCTCACTTTTGTCCTGGCGCTCGTCCACACCTCGGGAAAAGCATCCAAACATTGTCACCACAAATGGTTTTCCAAAGAAAGCTCAAGGCTGCCTCCTGCCTGTGGCTGTAGGACACTGTGGGAATGAGGTTGGACGGTCGGGACGGTGATGGGACAGATGGAGATAAAGATCTCTGGAGTCAAGGCCGGTTTTGGAGCATGAGGTTTATTGCACAGGGCGTGGGTGAAGGGGCCGTGCTACGAGCTGCCAGCAGGCACAGGCCAGAGAGAGAGAGAGGAAGAATGAAGAGGAAGAAGAGGAAGAGAGCAAAATTCCTGCTACAATACATTAAATCTTCGTCTATAATGAATATTCTAATGGATGGATGATGGATGGATGATGGATGGACACCAACCAATCTAGTACGAGATACAAATCCTACAGCATTTACACACAGCCCATAAGAATCACCACATTACCATGCAGTGTTATATTTTGAAACCTAAAAACGACAAATCCTACAGCATTTACACACAGCCTATAAGAATCATTACATTACCATTCTGTTTTATATTTTAAACCCTAAAAACTACAAATCCTACAACATTTACACACAGCCTATAAGAATCATTACATTACCATTCTGTTTTATATTTTAAACTCTAAAAACTACAAATCCTACAGCATTTACACACAGCCCATAAGAATCATTACATTCCCATCCTGTGTTATATTTTAAACCCTAAAAACGACTCTTGGGACCCCTCCTGCCAAGCCAGCAGGGTCTGCTCTGACCCTTGGGCTCTTGGTAAGGAGAAGGGCATTGTTTAATTAATTAATTTAATTGTTTAACCTTCAGCCTGGCCATACCATTGTTCTCCAGTTGTTCAGTGACTAAAGCTCAGCATCTTAGACATTGAAACTTGCCTTCAACTCTATTTCACTTCTAGGTTTCATATTCTCTAAATCTAAGCAGTAGTATTTATAAGGCTTTCCTGTTTCATCTTCCCCAACAGACACAGAAGAAAGACGAAGAGCTTTAAAATACTTCAGAAGGCAAAAGCATAGAAAGCTTTATTGTCTAATTCTTGCTACTTTTTATAAGGCATATTGATACAGACTGAACATGATTGGTGAATAGGAACGACGCCTCTCCAATCCCATTGGTTAAACTCAAGAAACAGAAAAACAGAACCTCTGCATGTTCCCATATCCAATCAGTAAAGCCATAATATAGGAATTTATTGGATTATTAAATCCCTGCCTTGTGTGGGGAGGAGCAGGAGTTTCCAGGCCTGGGTTTGAAATCCTAATGACAGGAAAAATCAGCAGCAAAGCCCAAAGCACCAGGGGATCCCTGTGAGATAAAGGGGCCAATTTGACCCTGCTGGACATCTGTCCCTATAAATACATCCAGGGAACCTTGAGGTCCATCCCAGACATACCCCCCAAAATCACACCCCTAAATGTCATTTTTAGGTTTAAAAATAAGGAAAAGCTTCTGGCAGGGCTGAGAAGGGATTTTGAGGAGGGGAAATTTCGGAGCCTCAGGGAAATGACATGTGGGGTCTCTGCTCCTAAACATAAAACCATGGAATGGCCTGGGATGGATGGATGGATGGATGGATGGATATGGATGATGGATGATGATGGATGATGGATGGATGGATGATGGATGGATGATGGATGATGGATGATGATGGATGATGGATGATGGATGGATAGATGGATGGATGGATGGATGGATGGATGATGGATGATGGATGGATGAATGATGGATGGATGGACAGACTTTAAGGACAATCCAGTTCCAACCCCTTCATGGACAGGGACACATCCCACTGGAATCAGGCTCACTCTAGAGCCTTTCCTTAACTGGCAGAATGTATCCCAACCCTTCCTATCCCAATCATTTTCCATTACTTTGGGATTATTCAAGATATCCCGTCACATTCCTCACCCATCCAGAGGTTTGATCCTCTTGCTTTGGGAAATTTCCAACCTTTGGAAGGAATATTCATGTGCAAAGCTGTTGTATGGAGAATAGGGGGGAAAAACCCCAAACAAAATCCCACAATTTCTCAGTTCCACCTTGCGGTCAGCTCAACCCTTTTGAACTTTCCTAATGTTAAACTCGCTCCTTTTATGGGATCTGAATTTATCGGGGATTTATTTAAAGCAGCAGCCTGTCCTTCCTTTCCACAATTCCAGGGATGTAGGATTCTGTTCACACAATTTATTTCCATAATTTGACAACATCACTCCCAAATCCAGGTGCCCTGGAAGGCTTTGGATAGACAGAACACATTGTGACAATTCTCAAAATATTCTCTCAACTTCCAAAATTTTACAGCTCACGTTCTCCCTGGAATACAGGAGGTGTCCTTTTCCTTTGTAAATCCCTTGGATGCTACTTCAGTATCCAAAACATCCCTTAATGAGGAGCTGGGATCCTAAATATTCATTCCCTGCTCTCTGTAGGATTTAACTGCAGGTGTTGCTCCGCTCTTTCCTGGTATGTAACCAACAACTCCAATTCCTCCGGGATTTTGATGGCATTAGAAGATTTTGAAGATGATTTTCCTAATTACAGGAAAAAATCAGCAGCAATGTGGATGTTATTCCAACCATCAGATCCCATGATGTCATCTCCCTTCTTCCTGCAGGGAATTCCCCAGCATGGGATCTGCTTCCGTGGCTTTTCTGCAGCTCTGCTTCCCCTCTGCCTTCCCGATGGATGTCCCAGGGATGGGGTGGGACCGTCTCTTCCAACCCAAACCATTCCAGGATTCCACAAGTTACACCTCTGGCCCCTCTCTCACACCTGCAGGAAGTGCAAAGCTCCTCCAGCACTGGCTGCTGGAAAAACTTTTTATGAAGGAACCCTCCCAAGCTGGAAGTGTTGGAGTAAACCAGGTGCAGAAGGCATCAGCTTTTCCCACCTGTCCTCCCCCTTTCCTGCCAGCCATGGCACCTCAGGGAATGGTGTCCAGATATCTCTGCCTTTCCCAGGAATAACAAACACCTCCAGGAAAAAGTCAGCAGCAATGTGGATGCTGTTCCAACCAGCAGATCTCGTGATGTCCATTGGGACTTCATCCCTTTTTTCCTGCAGGGAATTCCCATGGCTTTTCTGCAGCTCTGCTGCCCCTCTGCCTTCCCCATCCATCCTGGGGATGGGACCATCTCTTCCAACCCAAACCATTCCAGGATTCCACAAGCTGCACCTCCGGCCCCTCTCTCAGGCCTGCAGGAAGTGCAAAGCTCCTCCAGCACCGGCTGCTGGAAAAACTTTTTATGGAAGGTTTTGGGAGGAACCCTCCCAAGCTGGAAGTGTTGGAGTAAACCAGGTGCAGAAGGCATCAGCTTTTCCCACCTGTCCTCCCCCTTTCCTGCCAGCCATGGCACCTCAGGGAACGATGTCCAGATGTCTCCTCCTTGCCCAGGAATAACAAACACCTCCAGGGCGGTCTCTTCCCAAATTCCAAATCCCTCCTGTGAGTCCGTTTCCCTGCCTGACTCATTTCCTGTTTTGCCCAGATGGAAAAGAGGCACCTGGAGCCCGGCAAGTGCCAGAAGTTGCATCTTTGGGGTTTGGGGAGGGTGTGGGGGTGGTTGCTGGGCTCACTGGATCACCAGAGCTCTCCGTTTGCCAGGACAAACACCAGCTGATCCGCTGGGAAGCGGGACAGGGGCTGGGATGTTTGTAGCTCTTTCTGAGCTCCTGGTTGTGTCCTAACCTCCGGTTTCTGGGAGTTGGACACCCAAAATTCACCTTACAGACACACCACGGGGTGGGATGGCGTCCTGGACACCCCTGCCCAGCCCAGAGTGGGGAGGTGATGGGGAAAACCGTGAGCCAGAGGTGGATAATCCTACCCAGACCTGGAATATCCATCCCCAACCCTGAGGAAATCATGGGGAATGTGTCAGAGGAGAAAAGGGGAGCTCAGTGGTGATCTCCAAAATAAGGATTTCCTTATTCCTTAAGGGCAGCTCTCCTCAGTCATCCAAGCTGGGAGAATGAAATGAAATGAAATGAAATGAAATGAAATGAAATGAAATGAAATGAAATGAAATGAAATGAAATGAAATGAAACAAATCAAAACAAAATAAAATAAAATAAAATAAAACAAAATGAAACAAAAAATAAAATAAAATAAAATAAAATAAAAGTGAAATGAAATGAAATAAAATAAAAGTGAAATGAAATGAAATGAAATGAAATAAAATAAAAGTGAAATGAAATGAAATGAAATGAAATGAAATGAAATAAAATAAAATAAAATAAAATAAAATAAAATAAAATAAAATAAAATAAAATAAAATAAAATAAAATAAAATAAAATAAAATAAAATAAAATAAAATAAAATAAAATAAAATCAGCCATGGAAAGTTCTCCCAGGTTATCCTGAAGACTTCCAGACCAGAAGGATTCACTCAGGGTACCTCTGAGGAAATTTGGGTGGGTGGGGACAGCATTCCAATGAAAAATTAGGGTGGAGTGGGAAGTTTGAAGAGAATTTTCCCATTTTTCCATGTGTTCTAATGTGGTGGCAGGGAAGAGGATGAGGGGGAAATCAACAACCTCCTGACCCAGCAGAGAGGGAGGAAACTGCTCCTCCTTCCCTTCTGTAGGGACACCCACATCTCACCTCATCCCGGACACACCGCAGGAGGAACAACCTCCAGGGAAATAAAAAAAGTGGCACCAAAGAGCTTCTCCTCCTTGTCCACCTCTTCTAAAGATGCCCCTGATAGATCCAGCCTGGACACCGCCAGGAGTGTCCAAGGGAAAAGCCAGAATCTCCAGGATGGCTGTCATTAAACATTGGAATTCTGGAAACTTGGAATTTGGGGTTTTAGTCTATTCAATTACATGTGAGACAATATGGAGGGCTTTGGGTGTTGTCAGAGTCCTTGTTCTTCACCTTCTTCTTCCTTCTTCTTCATGGGTTTGAGTGGTTTTCTGTAACTGAGTGAAAAAGGTTCTCATTGTGGAACTCGGGTGGTGATTATTTGGTCAAAAGTATAAATAATAAAGGTGTCACCTCGTTATTGGGTAATTATCACTTAAATAACCTTGGAAAGAGTTGGGGGGCTCCATTTTACCTTGTTTCTCTAACTTGCTGGTGAGAGCTCACACCTTGTGAGTCTGTAAATAGATAAGAAATAATAATAATAATAATAATAATAATAATAATAATAATAATAATAATAATAATAATAACAAAAGAAACAATAAACATCCAAGTCCAAACTCAATCCTTCATTTCCCATGTCTCTATCCCAACCTTGGCAGAGAAGAAAAGAAGCCCAAACTGTCACAATTCACGGAGGTCCCACCATGTGACTCCCAGCAAACATTCCCCAAACCTCCCCGACTAATTAACGAGAGGCTGTTAGTGCCAGCTAATTAGCAGCCAGCTTGGGACTGGCTCCTGGAGCCCCTGGCTGCAGGGAAATTAAGCCAGAACAAAGGGAATGAAATCTCCTGAATGGAAAATTATTGGGGTGGGGGGTGGAAGGCCAGGACAGTTCCAGGAATAAACTTAATAGGCTTAGCGGTATTTAGGTGTAACCAAAGCAGGGCAGGGCTTGGCGTGCTGCTCGTTAATTTATTCCATCCTCCGGACTGAGGGGACAGAGAGGGGAGAAATCCACGGAGTGGAAGGAAAGTGAACGGGAAAAGGTCTTCAGAAAATATTTCAGGCAACCCTAAACATTTTCCCACAAACGGGGGAAAGTGAGGGAAGATAGGGAGAGAGGCGGTTCTGCAAGGTGGGCACAGCTGGAGGTGACAAAAGGTACAGAGGTGGCTTTTGTCACCTTCTGCTCCTGCCCAGCTAAAGCTAGGGATCCACCTGGGAAGCTGGACAGAGCAAGGCAGACACAACCAACGTGGTTTCATCAGACGTTCTCCATTTGTTGTCTCGAAATGGCCGCCTAAATTCAGTTCCAGGTAGTTTAGACTCACAGGTGCTTTCTAATTGATATTCAGATAGAAAAGAATGCAAACAATCCTAACTCTTAACTTAATTAATCCTAACTTATTAGCTTAATTAATACTTTAATACACCTTAATCTAATTTCTTGCTGCGCCACAGGCTTCTCTACTACTACACAGCCCCAGATCTCAGGCCTAGCTGGGAATAGCTCATACCTAATCCCAAAGTGCCTCCTGCCCTTGGTCCCTAAGAAATTCTGCTCCTGCCCAGCTAAAGCCAGCGATCCACCTGATACATGGGAAGCTGGACAGACAGACAGACACAACCAATGTGGTTTCATTGGGCGTTCTCTGTTTGTTTCTCGAAATGGCGGGTTAAATACAATTCCAAATAGTTTACGGTCACAGGTGCTTTCTAATTGGTATTCAGATAGAAAAGAATGCAAACAATCCTAACTCTTTAAGGCAGCTACCATGAAGTTACTGTAACTATATTAATTAATACTTAAATACACCTTAATCTAATTTCTTACTGCGCCACAGGCTTCTCTACTACTACACAGCCCCAGATCTCAGGCCTAGCTGGGAATAGCTCATCCCTAATCCCAAAGTGCCTCGTGCCCTTGTTCCCTAAGAAATTCTGATCCTGCCCAGCTAAAGCCAGGGATCCACCTAATACAGCTGGACAGAGCAAGGCAGACACGACCAACGTGGTTTCATTGGGCGTTCTCTGTTTGTTGTCTCGAAATGGCGGGTTAAATACAATTCCAGATAATTTACACTCACTGGTGCTTTCTAATTGGTATTCAGATAGAAAAGAATGCAAACAATCCTAACTCTTAACTTTATTAATCTTAACTTATTAACTTGATTAGTACTTTAATACACCTTAATCTAATTTCTTACTGCGCCACAGGCTTCTCTACTACTACAGAACCCCAAATCTCAGGCCTAGCTGGGAACAGCTCATACCTAATCCCAAAGTGCCTCAAGCCTTTGTTCCCTAAGAAATTCTGCTCCTGCCCAGCTAAAGCCAGGGATCCACCTAATACATGGGAAGCTGGACAGACAGACAGACACGACCAATGTGGTTTCATTGGACGTTCTCTGTTTATTTCTCAAAATGGTGAGTTAAATACAGTTCCTGATAGTTTACACTCACTGGTGCTTTCTAATTGATATTCAGATAGAAAAGAATGCAAACAATCCTAACTCTTAACTTAATTAATCCTAACTTATTAGCTTAATTAATACTTAAATACACCTTAATCTAATTTCTTACTGCGCCACAGGCTTCTATACTACTTCACAGCCCCAGATCTCAGGCCTAGCTGGGAATAGCTCATCCCTAATCCCAAAGTGCCTCGTGCCCTTGTTCCCTAAGAAATTCTGATCCTGCCCAGCTAAAGCCAGCGATCCACCTGATACATGGGAAGCTGGACAGACAGACAGACACAACCAATGTGGTTTCATTGGGCGTTCTCTGTTTGTTTCTCGAAATGGCGGGTTAAATACAATTCCAAATAGTTTACGGTCACAGGTGCTTTCTAATTGGTATTCAGATAGAAAAGAATGCAAACAATCCTAACTCTTTAAGGCAGCTACCGTGAAGTTACTGTAACTATACTAATTAATACTTAAGTACACCTTAATCTAATTTTTTACTGCGCCACAGGCTTCTCTACTACTACACAGCCCCAGATCTCAGGCCTAGCTGGGAATAGCTCATACCTAATCCCAAAGTGCCTTGTGCCCTTGTTCCCTGAGAAATTCTGCTCCTCCCAGAGACCTTTTCCATGCATTTCATGGACATGAAGGGTCAGACCACTGCAATCCCTCCCAAAGCGAGCAGGTTGGAATTTCAGGTTTGGTTTCTTTCCTCTTTCTTCGTGTTTTTAAGCTGTAATTTCAAGATACTCCTTTTCCTGATTCAGCTGATTTCTTCCTAATAACTGCCCTTCCTTTTTATAATTAATAACTGCTCTCCTGGAAACCTCTGGATTTTGTAAAGCATTGGCACAGAACAATTCCTGGCCCAATTTTTTAAGCAGTTTGAGTTCCTGACTCCCCCCCTGGCCTTCAGGAGCTCCTGGTGTTCAAATATTCCTGGACAGATCCCTGTGAGCTTCCAGTCTGAAGTTAGACCCGGGAATCTTTCCCCACTTTTTAACCCACAGGAAACCTAAATAAAGTAATTTTTTTTTCCATGATTTCTACCCTTGCTCCCAAAAAATAAAGGATCCTGCAGGTATTCCACAGGCAGCACCAGTGAACTCCCTGCACCTCCAATCAGCAGCTTTTTATTCCAGATTCCCTCATTTCAGCGATCACATAGCCAAGGAAAATCATCTCGGAAAACGTTTTTTATCCCAAAATTTCTCCAGCTGCAAAATCAAATCCTGAAGGATCCACCTTGAAGGGGAATGGGTGGTTTCCAGAGTGAAATTTTCCTTTCAGCCCGATTTTCCATTCACCAAAATGGGTGATGAACCACCAGAGAAAGATGGAATTTGAAACTCGGAGAGAACACCAATTACAGCAGAAATTAATTTTTGATAGGAAAAATAAGATAGGTGGAGATTTAAATTGACAAAGAATGACAATTAAATGCAGTGAAATGAAATAATGAAATGATATGGAGAGGAATAAAATGAAATTAAATTATAACAAAATGAAATTAGGTGAAATGAAGTAAAATAAAATGAAGTAAAATAAAATGAAGTAAAATAAAATGAAGTAAAATAAAATGAAGTAAAATATTTTCTTCAGTCCGGGAGAGAACCTCGGATTAAGTTCAGTGGCCCGATGAGTTCACAGCTTAAAGCTCAATTAATTAATTTAATTAATTAAAAATATCTCATTGCAGGGCCTTTGGTGGGTGCACAACAAAGAAGGGACCCTCTGAGAGCTCCCTGAAATTCCCATCCTTGTCCATCCTGCTGGAGAAATAATCCTTGGTTGTGACCTGGTTGTCCCGGTTCACATCCCTGGAAGATCAGAGGATTGGCTGGAGGTGAAGATTCACCCAAACTTGGGAGATTTCACGTCTTTCCTGTCATTTCGAAAATCAATTTTTTCAGAATTTGGCGGGAAAAGGGGAGTTGGATTATCCCAGAAATTCCCAATCCCAGCTCACCAACTGAATTCCTAGCACAGCTAAATAATTTTATTTATTTTATCGGGATATCAGCACATTTGAGGGTTTTTCAGTCCAAATTCCATAGGATTTAGTTGAAATTCCCAATAAAACCAGTTAAATCAAATTCCTTGGAATTTGCACTCACAAAACCCATCAGGTTCTCACTGTAAGAGATTTTGGACAAAATGAATTGCATGGAAAGGGTCAATTAAATCATTAAAGGTGGCTCTACAGCTCCTCTAAACCTTCAGGACATGGAAGATTTCTCTGCTTTTAGAAAGGCAGGAAAATTCAGGTTGTTAAAGGAGATTTTTCTCCCTGGAATCTTGGATAAAAGCGTTTTTAGGGGATAACGGATATTTAGGAGTTAGGACTTGTCTTTATTTCGTTTTTATTGGTGTGAGAGTTTCATAGAGGTAAAATCCAAATTTAAATCATTTTTTTATCTCTTATCATCAGAGAAAAGCCTCAGGATTTCCACAAGGATCATTCCTTCTGATATCCACATGTGGAATTGGGCAGCTCTCCTTGGTCACTCAAGCTGGGAGAATGAAATGAGATGAAATGAAATATGAAATGAAATGAAATGAAATGAAATGAAATGAAATGAAATGAAATGAAATGAAATGGAGAGAAATGGAAAGAAATAAAATGAAATAATAACAAAATAAATGAAATGGAGTGAAATGAAATGAAATGAAATCAAAATGAAATGAAATGAAGTGAAATGAAGTAAAATAAAATAAAACAAAATAAAATAAAATAAAATGAAGTAAAATAAAATACAACAAAATAAAATAAAATTAAAATAAAATGAAGTAAAATAAAATAAAACATAAAATAAAAAAGAAAACAAAATAAAACAAAATAAATTAAAATAATAAACAAAACAAAACTAAATTAAACCAAAAATAAAAATAGAAATAGAAATTTAAAAAAAAATTTTAAAAAAAAATTAAAAAAAAAAAAAAAAAAAATAAAAATAAAAATAAAAATAAAAATAAAAAAAAAAATAAAAATAAAAAAATCGGTCATGGAAAACACTCCCAGGTTACCCTGAAGACTTCCAGATCAGAGGGATTCACCTGGAGGACCTCTGAGGAAAGCTGGGGTGGGTGGTTTTTCCAGTGAAAATCAGGGTGGAATGGGGAAGTTTGAAGACAATTTTCCCATTTTTCCATGTGCTTCAATCCACATTTCAGCACCCCCTGCTCATGTCTGATTATTTCCTTATTTTCCTGATTATTTCCTGATTTAACATAAAAATTTCTTTCTGTCCTGAGCCGAACAGGGACAGCGTGAGGAGCCAAAATTACCTGCCAGGCTGTGCCCCCTGCATCGTAATAAATATTCCACATCCCACTTTTCCTTCTCCCCCCTCCAGAGGCGGCAAAGCTCAGGAATGTCATTAGAGAGGGGCTTTAAAACAGAGCAGGGCACACAAAAATGCGATGACTTGTCGAAAAGCGCGGCCCGCGAGGTGTTGAAGGCATGAATTTCCTCCTGGCGAAGCCTCGCCGAGGGAATATCGGATTCAGCCCGGAACGGGAGCGATGACGTGGCGCAAATTTATGGCTGTCCCGCCTGTAATTCCCAGGAAAGGGGGCAGGAAAAGAGCCCCACATGGAAGGGCTCGTAAAATAACCCCCGGGCAAGCCCTGGCTTGGCTCCGAGCCACGGCTGGCAGGGGGTTCAGGACTTTGGGATGGAGCACGGGTTTGGTGTGGATTTACCCTTTGGATGGGAAATCCCTCAGGGTTCTTTGGACTGAGGAATTGCTGGGGGTTAAGGAAAGGTTTGTTGGAAAGGAGATGGAGGTGCCCAGATTGGAAAAGAGAAAATTCCAGGGAGAACTCCAAGGCCTTAAGGGGATCCAGGAGAGCTGGAGAGGGACTGGGGACAAGGGATGGAGGGACAGGACACAGGGAATGGCTTCCCAGTGGTGAGATGGGATTTGGGAAGGAATTCCTGGCTGGGATGGAATTCCCAGATTTGCTGTGGCTGCCCCTGGATCCCTGGAATGTCCAAGGCCAAGCTGGACATTGGGGCTTGGATCACCTGGGATAGTGGAATTGTCCCAATGTGGATTTTCCCCTTCCCAGCAGCTCCAGGGGTCCGTAGCCGATATTTTCCCTGGGAATCCTGGATTTTCCTCACCTCCAACCTCCCAAATTTGAGCCAAAAGTCCAAACTCGCCCTCGCCTTGCCCTGACCCTGATCCAGGGAGCCACTGCCTCCTCCTGATCCTTTAAATCCCAAGGAAAAGCATCTCCAAGGGCCGGCTGGAGCCCTGGATCGACTCCATCAACCAAGGACAAGGTTCAAAGCTTGGAGTTGAGGATTTTACGGGACTGAAACCATTCCGAGGCCGGGCTGGACACTTGGAGCACCCTGGGACAGTGGGAGGTGTCCCTGCCCACGGGATGGAACTCGGTGATCCTCAAAGGTCCCTCCCAACCCAAACCCTTCCACCATTCCATGATTCCATGATCACATGGGTTACCATGGCTGGTAACATGCAGAGGTGGGATGGAAATATAATTTATCCACAGCTCCTAAACTCCATTTTTTCACATTTATCCCCAAATGCTTTTCAGTGATTAACCCCAAACAAGGAAGATTTCCCTTCAAATTTTGGCTGGGATTCAGCAGCTGCTTCTGTTTGGAAGGAATTCCTTTAAATCCTGGGAACAGCTGGTGTTGCACTGTCCATATGTCCCACATTCCCAGTTCAGATCCTCCATTGGATTCTCCCAGGGAATGGCTTCCCACTGAAGGAAAGCAGGGATGGATGGGATTTTGGGAAGGAATTCCTGGCTGGGAGGGTGGGGAGGGGCTGGGATGGAATTCCCAGGTTTGCTGTGGCTGCCCCTGAATCCCTGGAAATGTCCAAGGCCAGGCTGGACGGGGCTTGGAGCACCCTGGGACAGTGGGAGGTGTCCCCACCCACGGGATGGAACTTGGTGATCCTCAAAGGTCCCTCCCAACCCAAACCCTTCCACCATTCCATGATTCCATGATCACCTGAGTTACCATGGATAGAGAGGGGCACAGACCCTTTTCTCCCTCATTCTTTCCCCATCCCTCCACCAGAGCCAGCACCAACCATTCCCGGCCATCCCAGGGGGTCTTGGAAAACCAAATCCAACCTGAGGAAATCACCGATTTTCAATTTTTTCTTAATTTCATGTGGGCACCAGGTGGGGTTTACAGAGCAGGAGAAAAGTTGGATTTATGGAATGGCAACAGGAGAAAATTTTATTGTGACAGAGCCCTAAAAAAACCCAAATTGCTCTGGGAGGCAGCACCATCATGGGATCATCACATCCCGGAATCCTTTCAGTTGGGAAAACCTTTAAATCCCTGGATTTAACTGCTCAAATCCACCACTAAACCACATCCCTGAGTGGTTTTTAAATCCCTCCAAGCTGCACTTCCAGGAGGACGCAGATTCACAGGGGTGCAGCTGAATTCCCCAAAAATAAAATCAAAAATTCTCCATGCATCCCTTCTGGAACTGGTAGAAAGTCAGGGATGATTTGGAGAAACGGGTTGGATTTTGCAACATTCAGGAAGCTCCTTCCTCCCCACAGCCCCTCCAGTTCCAAAATCGAGGTCAGATCTGGGCTGAGCACTGATAAGGATGGGACAGGGCTTGTCCGAGCAGGTGGAGCTCCGGGATTGGGTTTTTTTGGGATGATTTTTCCAACTGGCCGCGTTTCGGTGCAAGTGGAATGTGAGCGTTGGATCCCGTTCAGCGGCACTTGGCGCCAGCAGAGCTGCAAAAAGGGACAACTTTGACCCTGGAATTCTTCAAGTGGCTCCAAAATCTGTTTCTTTCACTACTAAATAACCATTTTTTTTCCCATTTTATCCCATCCTTTGAGGAGGAAAAATTGTTCCGTGGTGGCGGGATTTGTGGGATCATCCTGGGAGATAAAGGTCATGGAGAAAGGAGCTTTGTATCCCTATTTTATCCAGAGGCATTCCGAGGTCCAGAGAGGTCACGCAGCAGGTCACTGGGATTAGAATCCACATCTCTTGATTCCCAGCCCAAAATTTAATTTGGAGTCAAATTTGACTTGACAGGATCCCTGTAAGCCTGGAATTTTACAGGATATAAAAGCAAAATGATCACCCCCGACTCCAGCACCTTCCCGACTTCGACAAATAAATTAAAAATTTGAGAAGAAGGAAGAACAAATGGCATAAATTCAATATTCAGCTCACAGGTTGATCTCAATCCAAAGGGATTAAAAAAAGGTGGAAAAAAATTTCCAAACCTAGAGAATGCTGTCCTCCAGAATTCAGGCTTTTATCTCCCAAACTCCCCAATCTTTTGGGATCTTTCCCAGGTAATTTGAAGCAGCTGACATTTCCCCTCCACGAAAGAACAAACATTTAATTTGCACCGCCGAGCTGGGAGGAAGAATTCTAATCCTGTTTGCTCTGGCTCAGCCAAAATCCAAGGAATGGGAGCTGGTCCCTAATTACCGCTAATTCAATTAGGGATCCCAACGGGGAGGAACAATCCAAACCCAAGATTTAGCAAATGGGATTTAAGCCCCATCCACTCTCCCGGGTCAGTGATTCCCGGGTGGGAATGGGCCAAGAGTGTCGGAAAGTCGGACCCGGGAGGGCTCTGGGATCCTTGTGGTGGCTTCCACAAGGATGAGCTGGTGGCAATTCCCAGGTGGATTTTTGGTGGTCCAAATCATTCCCGCTCCTTTGGAGCAGCTCCTTGGCAACTTCTGTGGGAAAAACCGAGGGTTAAAGGGGTTTGTGAGGAAAAGAAAAACTTTCCTAGTGATTGTTGGCTCCTAAGGAAGAGCCCAGCAGGAAAGATTCCAGCCAAATCCACAAATTTCACGATTTTTTTTTTTTTTTTGCCTTTTCATTGCATTTTATGTCCCTTTTTATGGGGAGTTTTTGAGGTTTGACAGAAAGTTTCTTTTCTGTCACTCTGACCCACGTTTTTTATCATTTATCATTTTTATAATTTTCCCCTCTAATGCACCTTTGAGATCAGTTGGGAATGGGGTGTAGCAAAACTGCTTGGAGATATGAAAAAAAATTACAGGATCATGGATAGAAGGAAAGGAAAATTATTCAGGAAGCAAAAAAATGGAAGGAAAATTAAAGAAATGTCTTAAATATGAGAGAGATTTTTGCACATGGAATATTTCTTCCAAGGAAATGCTAAAATAACCGGGACAGGATTTCTTTGTGCTGCTGAAGATACAGAAATGGAGTCAAGAGGGGAGAAAATGATCCAGACATAGAAATTTGGGATGAATCCAGGGAATCTTACTTTAGAAATCCCTTGGTGGCCTGGAAAGGGAGCCCAGGGTGAACAAGCTCATAAATTTCCAGGGATCTGACAGGAATTTTATCTCTGGGAGAATTTTCCTCTAACACCATGGATGGATTTGTCACTTTGGAAAAAGCTTTGAGCCTTTGTTACCAGGGCTTTGAATTCCATAAACATTCCCTGGGTGGAAATTTCTGTGGAAATTGGATTATCGTGGAATTATGGATTATCATCCTTGAAACCTCTCGGGTGGTTTCCTGAAGGATATTCCGGTGGGTAGAGGCAGCTCCTCTAAATTTGGAATATTAGGAATATTCTCTATCCAAAGGATATTTCCTCTACGAGGCACAATTCCTGTCGGGAGCAGGGATGGAAAATCAAACAGGATCTGTGTCACCAGCTGGAATGTCACTGTGATGTCACCGTCCCCATGGCAGCAAAGTGACGTCACTGCAGGAGGAGGGGGGCTGGAATTGGGAACGGGATTTTCAGGTTCCTTTGGAAAAGCAATCAGAGGGAAAAGAGAAGGGAAAACAATGGATCAGCAGGAAAAATATATCCCTGTGCTGTGTGACTGTCATGGGAATTACAAGTCCCAGCTGAAGGAACAACTTGGAATTTCTGATGGGCACGGACATGGTTTAATTCCTTCATTTTTCCAAAGTGCTTTGAGTTCCTCAAATGGAGAATTGGCTGAAATTTTCTCATAGAAGGAATTTTGGGATGCACAACTGGAGATTAAATTGGTCCTCCCTGTGCTCAGCTGGTTCCTTCACCACCAGGAATTCTCAGGGAATCTCCAGTAAATTGATTGTGGGTTTACATTAAATATGGATAAAGGAATTTTGCCACAGAAAGGATGGACCTCCAAAAATTCCCAATAATTCTGCATTAAGCATTTCCTGAAGATCACCAAAGTACTCCCTGAATTTCTGTTTTAAAGTCCAAGGCCCAGCCAGGAATTGTTGGTTTGCACCAGGAGAAAATCCAATTTTCACTGATTTGCCCACGGATTTTAAATTTTTTTTTAATGAAATAATGTCTGCTAAGATAGAGAAATAGAACTCACAAAAATCTCAGTTTGGCTTAAATATCACTGCTAATCTTGGGGTTAAAACTGAGGTTCAGCCTAAACTAAGGAAATTATTTTATTTCCAAGTGAAGCCCCCGGATGAGGTGTTGGTTTTAATTGGGTGTAAAAATATTAATTAAAGCAAAAACTTCAAATGCTCCAGATCCAAAAACCCCACAAAAATTATTTCAGATTTTCCCCTTTCCTTCATCTGAATGTGCACCCAAGATACTTCCTGGAGGTTCTATATAAACTTACTAAAATATTTATTTGTATTTTACGCAAATTACATCTTTTTGATTATATTTCTTTCTATTTTACTATTATTTATATATCCAAAAAGGCAAATTCTTTGCTGATTCATCTCAAGAAGGGGTTACAAAAAATACAACATAAAAACACAGCTTTCAATACAAAACTTGGAATTTCCAGACCACAAAATCCAAGGGATGCTGCAGCAGGAATTGGCCAGGAAGTGAAGGACAGAAAAAGTTTTCCCTAAGTTATGTAAGGAAAAAATGCGGAAAATTTGGAAAAATTTCCTTCAATTGTCATCCTATCTTTAATCCCTTTCCAAATCCAGAAAAAAATCCAATTTCACTGCCTGATTTTAATTTTTATCCAAGATAATCAGAAGGAAATGCAGGTGCTCAGGGTGCAGATCACCCTGGTTTTTGCTATGTTTGCTCCAAGCCCTTCCCAAAATTTGGGAATGGAGCACTGGAATGTGTAAAGGTGGGAGTGAACTCTCTTAATTTCCTCTGCGCTAATAAATTTGCAAATTTACACAGATGAATGAGGGTCTCGCTGGTGAAGAGTCAGGAAAAGGCCAAATTTATCCAAAAATCCAAATCCAGACAAATTTAGGGATTTAGGGTGACCCAGACAATTATTTGGGACACACTGGCTGTGCTAATTAGGGATTGAATTCCATTGTGTGGGCAGAGGGAACAGGTGTGGGAAAACTGTCCCACCTGGGCATGGAGAGGACAGGAAAAGGAGCTGTGGCCACATGGATGGCCCAAATGTGTCCATGGACATCTCTGACCCCCATGGAGACACGGATCTGTGAGCTCCTCATTCAGGGAAAATGATCCAGGTGCCAAAGTGCATCCATGGAGAGCTGGACTTCAGAGGAGCACTGAGAGCTCAAACCTGCAGCCCACCAGGGCCTGGATCTCCTGAGGGCCTGGTCAGAGACTGGGAGAGCTGAGCTGCCCACGGGACTTTCTCAATTTACCATCTCACTCCAGAGCAATGAGAAGTTTTATTGTTTCATATTTTTCATTCCCTGGAGACACAGATCTGTGAATCACAGAATCACAGAATTTCCAGGTTGGAAGAGACCTTCAAGATCATCGAGTCCAACCCATGTTCCAACACCCCAACCACGGCACCCAGTGCTGCATCCAGGCTTTCCTTAAACACATCCAGGGATGGTGACTCCACCGGGCCAGGCCATTCCAGCACTTTATCATCCTTTCTGTAAAAAACTTTTTCCTAAGATCTCATCTATACTTCCGTGATGTGAGCTCCTCATTCAGGAAAATGATCCAGGTGCCAAAGTGCATCCATGGAGAGCTCCACCTCAGAGGAGCACCGAGAGCTCAAACCTGTGACCCACCAGGACCTGGATCTCCTGAGGGTCTGGTCAGGGACTGGGAGAGCTGAGCTGCCCATGGGACTTTCTCAATTTACCATCTCACTCCAGAGCAATGAGAAGTTTTATTGTTTCATGTTTTTCATTCCCTGGAGACACGGATCTGTGAATCACAGAATTTCCAGGTTGGAAGAGATCTTCAAGATCATCGATTCCAACCCATGTTCCAACACCCCAACTAGACCACGGCACCCAGTGCCACATCCAGGCTTTCCTTAAACACATCCAGGGATGGTGACTCCACCACCTCCCCGGGCAGGCCATTCCAGCACTTTATCTCCCTTTCTGTAAAAAACTTTTTCCTAAGATCTAACCTATACTTCCTTGATGTGAGCTCCTCATTCAGGAAAATGATCCAGGTGCCAAAGTGCATCCATGGAGAGCTGGACTTCAGAGGAACAATGAGAGCTCAAACCTGCAGCCCACCAGGGCCTGGATCTCCTGAGGGCCTGGTCAGAGACTGGGAGAGCTGAGCTGCCCACGGGAGTTTCTGAATTTACCATCTCACTCCAGAGCAACGAGAGATTTTATTGTTTCAT
The DNA here is from genome assembly GCA_910950805.1 of Acrocephalus scirpaceus scirpaceus. Lineage (NCBI taxonomy): Eukaryota > Metazoa > Chordata > Aves > Passeriformes > Sylviidae > Acrocephalus > Acrocephalus scirpaceus. Next base: position 152,366,815 of record OU383773.1, read on the forward strand.
ATTATTCATTCTTTACGGTTGTGGGCACTTTGTTAAAGAAATAATTTTTTAAAAAATAAATTTTTTAAAAATTAATAATTTATTTTTAAAAATAATAATAAAAAATAGTGAAAAGTTTTTAAGTAATTTTTCTTTCCTGGGCTGGATGGAGGAGGAGCTATTTGGGTTTGCTTCCCAGAGGAGACCCACATTCAGGGGTTTTCTCCCAAATTTGCCCTAATCCAGGACATTGAGTGACCCAAGAGGAATCAAAAGGGTCGAGGAATGAAATTTCAGCTCTTGGCCCGGGCTGTAGATCCATTCTGCTCTCCTGGGTCACATCCTGGGATTCTGGGCCTGCCCGTTCCCCTCCAAGCTTTCCCAACCCCACGCAGGGCACTTTGAACTCATTCCAGCCTCTCCAGGAGAAGAGAGCGTTTCCTGCTTCCAGAGCCAGCCGGCTCCTTAATCCCTTTATCCCGCTGTGCCGGCGTGTCCTTGTGTTCCTCTTTGACCTCACCACCTCCATTCCTCCTTCCGCGGGCTCCGCTCCCACTCCCTGCACAAGGAATCTGCTCCAAATGGAATTTGGGGGGTTTAGGACAAGAAATTCCACAGCAAATGGGTTAAACACAATTCCAGGTCAACATTTTCTGTTGTGACCCCGAGCAAGTCAATGAATATTTCCCTGCCTGAGTTTTCCCAAAAAACTGGGATAAAAACTCTTCCTTACTTTAGACTGGATATGGTTTAATCCCTTCGTTTTTCCAAAGTGTTTCGAGTTCCTGAAAGGGAGAATTGGTTGAAATTTTCTCGCGGAAGGAATTTTGGGATGCACAATCAGAGATTAAATTGGTCCTCCCTGTGCTCAGCTGATTCCTTACCCACCAAGAATTCTCAGGGAATCCCCAGCAAATTGTTTGTGGTTTTACATTAAATATGGGTAAAGGAATTTTGCCACAGAAAGGATGGACCTCCAAAAATTCCCAATATTTCTGCATTAAGCATTTCCTGCAGATCACCGAAGTACTCCCTGAGTTTCTGTTTTAAGATCCAAGGCTCAGACAGGAATTGTTGGTTTGCACCAGAAGAAAATCCAATTTTCACTGATTTGCTCACAGATTTTAATTTTTTAAATTAAATAATCCTCTCTTTTTTTTTTAATAAATCCCTGCTAAAAACTGTAAATATCATCATTTTATTTCAGAAAAACAAAGATTCCTGAGATTTCCCCCTGTGTTCATGTTGTCCAATGGGGGGCAGATCCTGCAGCTAACCGGGAGGAGAAACACCAAAATCCAACGGATTTAAAGACAGCATTAAAGTTTTCCATATTCAGCTTTCATTAAATCCCTGATTTTTTTTTTCCATCCAGGGCCTCTAAAATAATTTCTCCATCTTCCAGTGCCTTTCCAGAATTATGCCCAGCCCAGAGAGGGATTTTTTAGAGGGTTTTGTGGATATTGAGGGAAATACTCTGCTCCAAACTCTCTTATTATCTTATTAACAACTGCAATGACATATAAATATAAATATAATACAAATATAAACTTAAATAAATATTATCTTTTTACCAACTCCTTTCCAGGCCGGAATTTCAGTAATTCCAGGAGCAAATTTGGCATTTTCACCGGGTGAGCCCTGATAAGGTGCACAGTGAGCATTTAAACCCAATTAAAATTACACCTGCAGCATGGCAAGTTAAAAGACCATAAAAAAGAGAAATATTTCCCTATAATTTACTAAAAAAAATAAGACAGGAGCTGGATGAAATCCTAATTTTTCATTTGTCCTTCCCTTTTTCTTTTCCTCCTCAGCTGCACGACTTTTGAAAGCTGTGCAGCCACATCCCTCTTTTTTTCTTTTTACCTTTTCCCCTTTAAATTTCCTTTAAAGTTTTCCTTGAAAATTTGGCTTTAAAACCTTTTTGGCCTTTTTCCCAATCATTTTCCAGTAAAATCGTCACCTAATTCCAAAGGAAATATCACCCTTGGATAGCTCCTTCTGCTTCCACCCGCTGACCTTTGGAAACCAAACAGCCCCGGGCAAACACCGGGAGATAAGGAAAAGGTTTTTATTTCTGCTCCAGGTGAGATTGATAAAGCTGAATCCTGAATCCTGCTGGCAGCTGGAAAAGTGGGAAGGGATTTAACACTTTGGATGCATCCAAGCTGGCCTAAGTGGGAATTGTTTGGATTCTTTCTTGAACACAAGCAAGAAAAGGCTTCAAATCCAGGATTTTTCCAGGTGATAATTTGGGATTTAAGTAGCCAGCTCCAGCTGGAATAGGAATTTCTTCGTGGGTTATCAGTTTGATAATTTATTTTGGATGGCTCACGTTGTTTCTCTGTGCCGTGAAGATAAGATATCAGCGCTTCCATGAAAATCAGGGAATCCTGGAATGGTTTGAGTGGGAAGAGACCTTAAGGATCATCCTGTTCCAGCCTCTCCATGGGGAGGAACATCCCAGAAAACCCTTGGGGGTTGACTGATGGAAACAGCTCTGAAAAAAATAAAAAAGCATAAATTCTGTGAACCCAGAATTCCCAAAGCCATCACTAATCCATGGCCCCAGTGCCACATCCACGTTTTAAAATCCCTCCAGGAATGGGCATTCCACCACTTCCCTAGGCAGGGTTTGAGGAACCTTCCCATGAGGAAATTTTTCCTCCTTTTTAGAGGAAAGTTTCGATTTAGAGATTTAAAGATTTAGGTTTAGATTTAAAGTTTAGATTTAAACCTCCCCCCCCAAAATTTTGCTCTCCGACCTCCCAATTTCCCTGTCTCAAACCTTGCACTTAAAGCAGATTTGGGGTTTTTTTCCACTGAAAGGAATTCAAGTTCAAAATCTGGATTCGCCAGAAATATCCCAAAACCTGGAAATTAAATTCCCTCACTCTGCTATGTGTAAATGCCATCCTTTTCCTCCTGGATTAAACCTCTGCACATGAAGACACTGATCCCTGCTCCCTCTGTGTGGCATTCGGTGTCTCCATGATCTCATCCAAAAAAATGGGGATCCCAGGACAAAAAATGGGGATCCCAGTGGGACTCAAACATTGGGAGGGGATCAAAAGGCCTTTAGAGGCATTCAAGGCTTTCATTCCAGACAGCAGGAGGGAGAAGGGGCATCACCAACCCGGAAAAATCCCAAAATTCCGAGAAAATGAGTTTGTAACAGCAGCCCAAGGGATGATTCCTGTGTCTCAGCATGATTTGCTCATTCCTGTTTGGGATCACCACATTCCAGCCCATTTCTGGCTGCTCCTGCCTACAGGACAATCCAAAATCCTGCAGCATCCATGATATTATCCCAGAGGGCAGGTGCTGCAGTATTTCCCCTTCCCTCATCCCGTTTTTCCCATTTTTTGGAGGGTTGACGAGCTGCTGGAGGTTGGAAGTGGCCCTCAAGTTGTTTTTCATCCCATTTTTCCCATTCCTTGGAGGACTGAGGAGCGGCTGGAGGTTGGAAGTGGCCCTCAAGTTGTTTTTCATCCCATTTTTCCCGTTCCTTGGACGGTTAAGGAGCTGCTGGATGTCGGAAGTGGCCCGTGAGTTGTTTTTCATCCCATTTTTCCCATTCCTTGGAGGACTGAAGAGTGGTTGGAGGTTGGAAGTGACCCTCAAGTTGTTTTTCATCCCATTTTTCCCATTTTTCCCATTTCTTGGAAGGTTAAGGAGCTGCTGGAGTTCGGAAGTGGACCTCGAGTTGTTTTTCATCCCATTTTTCCCATTTTTCCCATTCCTTGAAGGGTTAAGGAGCGGCTGGAGGTCGGAAGTGGCCCGTGCGTTGTTTTTCATCCCATTTTTCCCATTCCTTGGAGGACTGAGGAGTGGCTGGAGGTTGGAAGTGGCCCTCAAGTTGTTTTTCATCCCATTTTTCCCGTTCCTTGGAGGACTGAGGAGCTGCTGGAGGTCGGAAGTGGCCCTCAAGTTGTTTTTCATCCCATTTTTCCCATTCCTCGGAGGACTGAGGAGCGGCTGGAGGTCGGAAGTGGCCCTTGAGTTATTTTTCATCCCATTTTTCCCCTCGAGTTGTTTTTCATCCCATTTTTCCCATTCCTTGGAGGGTTGAGGAGCTGATGGAGGTTGGAAGTGGCCCTCAAGTTGTTTTTCCAGCCGTTATTCCTGAGGCGAGGCTGCTGAAAAAACAGGATTTTGTGCGTTGATTTAACGGGCGACGCAACCCAGCCCTCGCTCAAAACCTCGGGAATTCTCCCAAGAATCAGCCCTGGTGGCTGTGGGCTCTCCAATTAATTAAAATGTAATTAAGGCAGGAGTTGATTGACTGCGGAAAAGCAGAGGAGGCGATGAGGGAAAACAGCAGCTCCCTCACGTTCCTGCTCTGGTTTGTGTTCCGGCTTGGAAACTTCCTCGAGGAGGGACGAAATTCCAGCTGACAAAATTCCCTCAGCGGGGAGGGAGCAGCTTTTGGGAGATCTCAAACCATGCTGCCTCTCAAAGTTTGGGAATTCTGCAGGTAAGGAAAGGGGAGAGGGATGATCCGAGGATTTGGGAAATTCAGAGGTGAAGAACTTTGATTTTCTCCCTCTTCTTCAACTGTAGGGACAAAAATCCCTTGGTTTGTCCTTGGGTGATATCAATTTCTGGGAATCTGAATTTCCTCTGAATTTCCTCTGAATTTCCTCTGAATTTCCCCTATTTTTGATTGGGAAGTCAGATGGCTCCAAACCTACAGCTCATCCCATTAGGAGAATTCCAGGCTTGGCTCACAATTCCCAAAGGTTTTGACAGATTTCCTCAAAGCCTTTCCCAGCACAGACAGAGCTCAGCACTGGGAATTCAAATGAAGCAGAATTTCCTTAAAAGTGAATTATTTGAACTTTCCTGGATGTGTTTTCCTTGATTTTCCACCTTCCAGGATGGGACCGACCCTACCTCCACACGGATTCCGTCACCTTCTTGTCTCGTGGCTCAACCACTCCAAAGCCAACAGCAAAACCCCTCCTTGGCTTTATCTCAGTCCCAAAATAAATTAAATTCCAGGGAAATCTCTGCTGATGCTGGTTTGGGTGATTCTGCCCCAAATCACTCAATTGGGAGCAGCCCAAAAATGTTCTGAACAATTTCAGTGGTGATAATTGCAGATAATCATCACTTTCTTCACTTCCACAATTCAAGCTCCCTGAAATGAGTTTTCATTCCATTTCCTCGTCCCATCCTTTATTTTCCATGACCCATCCAGCACACCTGGAAAAGGAATTCCCAAAAAATGCCCCAGAGCACATTTTGCCCTCACAGAGATGTCGTTTCCATCCAGGAGAACCTGAAGGCCTTCCCAGGCCCTAAAAGGGCTCCAGGAGAGCTGGAGAGGGATTTGGGACAAGGGATGGAGGGACAGCCAGGGATCCAGGGGTCCCTATCTTGGTCAGGGCAAGTTTGGAATTTTGGCTCAAATTTGGGAGGTTGGAGGTGAGGAAAATCCAGGATCCCAGGGAAAATATCGGCTATGGACCCCTGGAGGTGCTGGGAAGGGGAAAATCCACACTGGGACACTTCCCACTATCCCAGGTGATCCAAGCCCCAATGTCCAACCTGGCCTTGGACATTCCAGGGATCCAGGGGCAGCCACAGCAAATCTGGGAATTCCATCCCAGCCCCTCCCCACCCTCCCAGCCAGGAATTCCTTCCCAAAATCCATCTAAATCTCCATTTTTCTAGTGGGAAGCCATTCCCTGTGTCCTGTCCCTCCACCCCTTGTCCCCAGTTCCTCTCCAGCTCTCCTGAAACCCCTTTGGGCCCTGGAAGGGGCCCTAAGCTACATTTATTTTTATTTTTATTTTTATTTTTATTTTTATTTTTATTTTTATTTTTATTTTTATTTTTATTTTTAATTTTTATTTTTAATTTTTATTTTATGTTTGATTGCTTGTTTAAAAATTTGTTTGTTTGTTGTTTTTCTTTTTGTATTTGTTTTTTAATTTTTAATACCTATTTTTATTTTTATTTGGGGAGGAATTTATTTATTTTTGGTTTTATTTTTATTTTTTTAATTTTTAATATCTATTTTTACTTTTTAAAATTTATTTTTATTTTTATTAATTTTATTTTCGTTTTTGTTGATTTATTATTACTATTATTATTAATCACCCTTAGAATAATTCTATTTAGCATTTCCTCCTTACTCTAATGAGCAAGAAATCCTAAAATTTCTTTCCTTTGCCACAAAGATAAAAAAGCTTCTCTGGAAATTCCAGCCCAGCCCCTCCCAGCCAGGAATTCCTTCCCAATATCCCAATTTGTCAGTTTGAAGCCATTCCCTGTGTCCTGTCCCTCCATCCCTTGGGAATTCTCTCTCCATCTTTCCTGCAGCTCCTCCAGGTCCTGGAAGGTCACACCGAGCTCACCCCAAAGCTTCTCCTCTCCAGCTGAACATTCCCAGCTCTCCCAGCCTTTCCTCCCGGCAGAGCTGCTCCATCCCTGGGATCATCCTGGAGCCTCCTCTGGGCTCTCTGCAGCAGCTCCGGCTCCTTCCCCTGCTGGATCCGGGGCTGGGATCTGCAGGTGGGGCCTCACCTGAGACAGGTGTGACAGCACCGGGATGCTGAAAATTGGAAAAATAAATCAATTTTTAAAAATTTGTTTGAAACACGAGAAAACGAGAAGGGCCAAATCCTCTGAGGAGCTCAATCCCTGTCTCCAAAGCCGGGAAACCAAATTCCAGCTTTGAGCATTCCCATTTTCCTGATGGAGCAGACAGCAATTCCACCCGGATATTTCCGTGACGTTTCTGGTTGTGAACCAAAACGCCACCAGGGGGAGACATTCCCAAAGTGCCGCGATTTGGCGGAACCCCAAAAAGTTCATTTCCGCTAAATTCCTCAAGCAGAAGGTCAAAATTTGTGTTAAGTAATCAAGAAATCCCCAAAAATTTGCAGAATTGCTGAGGGGTTTGGGGTGGGATCATCTCATCCCGAGCTCATTCCATTGGCAGGATATGGACACAGCCACGCAAATATTAATGTTTTTAATTAATAAATAATTGATCTGATTTGGGAGATAACACAAAGATTAATATTTCTAATTGACAAATAATTGATCTGATTTGGGAGCTAATGCAAAAAATAATATTTACTAAATGTAATAAATTATTAACAAATTGAACAAATTAATAATAACATAATAATAAATTAATTAAATAACAAATTAATAAATAATTTATTAATCATTTTATTTATATATTATTAATAATTTATTAAATTTTTAACAAATAATTGATCTGATTTGGAACCTAGCACAAATATTAACGTTTCTAATTGACAAATAATTAATCTGATTTGGGAGCTAACACACATTAATATTTTTAATTAACAAATAATTGATGTGATTTGGGAGCTAACACAAAGATTAATATTTATTAAATTTATTAAATTATTAATAAATGTAATAAGTTGTTAATAATTTAGTAATAAATTAATAAATAAAGCTAATTAATTTATTAATAAATTATTAGCAATTTATTAATTTATTAACAAATAATTGATCTGATTTGGGAGCTAACACACATTAATATTTCTAATTTACAAATAGTTGATGTGATTTGGGAGCTAACACAAACATTGATGTTTCAAAATGACAAATAATCTATTTGATTTGGGAGCTAATAAAACAAACAGAAAAATCAGATAATAATAAAATAAAATAACCAGATAAATCTGCTCCTTTCCCCCACAACATTCCCCAATTTCCCAGCTCTTCCCGACCAACTTTTCCCAGTTATTTTCCCCGGTTGGGCACCAAACCTCCCTCAACTCTTTGCTCTTAAAACCACCGAGTTCTCCTCAGAGGGGGAGCAGAGCACGACAAAATTCAGGGAATTAGGTCATGTTTGACCCCATAAAATTTAGGATTCCGAGGGGACTGGGAGCTCATTCATCTCCTCAGGATCTGAGCTCGTAAACCTGGAGATGGGATCAGCGAGGGGAGGAGTCTCCCAAATTTGTTTTGTTCCCCCTTTTCAGCTTGGAGGGGTAACTTAAAAATAAAAAAAAAGCGGTCACAGAACACCTGGAGCAGCACCTAATTAAGGAAAGTGGGATTTAATTAGGCAGGATTAAATGCTCTGGGCTCTGTGGGTCTGGTTTGCTCAGGGCTGGGATAAAATCCTGCATTTCCCACCCTCTCGGGATAAAAGTTTGGGGGAGGTATGGAGCAACAGCAGATTTGAGGGTCGATTTTCCCCGTGTGGATAATTGGGATTAAAATTCATTGGGAAAGTGGGAGGTGATAAAAGTTTGGCTGGGCTGGGCTGGAATTCCACCCCAATTGCTCGTGGTTTATACTGGGGTGGCTGGAAGAAGCTACCAAAAAAAAAAGTTAAATTCAAAATATGGAGTGGGGAAAAGTGATTTAAATAGGAAATGTAATCCTGGTTATTTATACTGGGGTGGCTCGAAGATGCTACAAAAAAACCCTATTAAATTCAAAATATGGAATGGGAGAAAGTGATTTAAATAGGAAATGCAATCCTGGTCATTTATACTGGGGTGGCTCGAAGAAGCTACAAAAAAAAAGTTAAATTCAAAATATGGAATGGAGAAAAGTGATTTAAATAGGAAATGTAATGCTGGTTATTTATACTGGGGTGGCTCGAAGAAGCTACAAAAAAACCCAATTAAATTCAAAATATGGAGGGGGGAAAGTGATTTAAATAGGAAATGCAATCCTGGTTATTTATACTGGGGTGGCTCAAAGATGCTACAAAAAAACCCTATTAAATTCAAAATATGGAGTGGGGAAAAGTGATTTAAATAGGAAATGTAATCCTGGTTATTTATACTGGGGTGGCTCGAAGAAGCTACAAAAATCTCCATTAAATTCAAAATATGAAGTGGGGGAAATGATTTCAATAGGAAATGTAATCCTGGTTATTCCTCCCAGGAAGTTCAAGCAACATTTCAGCAGGACAGAAACACAAAGTTGGAAAAGAAAGAATTGATGGAAATTTAAAAATTCACATCAGGTATCGAGACTTGGGTGTCATTATAATAATAATTAAATCCATATATAATATCCACATATATATCCACAACTAATTTAATAGATATATAATATAAATATAACTATATATATAATAAATAAATATTATCATAATTAACACATAATTAACAATTATATAATATATTACAATATATAGCAACATAATTATTGCTATAATTAACAATATTCTTATTGTTATAATATATAATTAATTTAGACTTTACAATTCTGTCAAATGTAAATTCTATATATATTATTATGCATATAATAACATATATATGTGTAATATATATAACATATATGATTAATATATCATTATTAACATGCCCTAATTACATCTATATAATTAACAATTCTGATGGATTAATTAACGATTAATCATTGTTACATATCATTAACATCATACGTATAACAAAACACAACATAATTATTCAATTATTATCTATTATATATCATAATATATTTATACACAATTATACATTATATTACAATATATTTTCTATTATATATAATGCATAATTAATAAATTATAATGCTTATAATACATAATAACTAACATAATTTATTATATTATGGATATAATTACCAATTCTGATTGATTAACAATTAATCATTTGGATTAATTATATATATATTATTATATTATCATATTGTACTATATTATATATATTATATATATAATATAGTACAATATGATAATTATGTATAATGAATATATATATTATATATATATAATATAGTACAGTATGATTATTAAATTATTATTATTACATCATATTATAATAATTACACATAATTATATACTATGTTAGAATAGATTATATATAATATATAATATATATAATTAATAAGCTTAATGGTTGTAATATATACTAATTAACATAATTATTATAACATGGATATAATTAACAATTCTGATTGATTGATTTCAAAAGCAGCCCAACACGGGCCGAGAACATTTCCAAGGATGATTTCCTTGATTCTCCAGATCCTAAAGCTGCTGGCAGAGATCCCAGACCCTTCCTCCTTCCCAGGTTTCATTCCCAGAGAATTTTTTTTTTATCTTCATGGTCGTGAGGACATTTTAGGGTTTATTGTTCATTAGAGTAAGGAGCAAATGCTAAATAGAATTATTACAATGGTGATAAAAATAAAAATAAAACATAAAAATTAAAATGAAAATGAAAAAACTAGAAATAAAACTAAATACTAAAAAATTAAAATTAAAAAATAAAAATAATATAATTAAACTAGAAACAAAACTAAAAATAATAATAGTAATAATGAAAATATAAAAATATAAAAATATAAAAATAGAAATAGAAATAGAAATAGAAATAATAGAAATAGAAATAGAAATTAAAATAAAAATTAAAATAGAAAAAATTAAATAAAAATAAAAAATAAAAAATAAAAATAAAAGTAAATAAAAATAATTAAATTTTTTAAAAAAATTATCTTAGGTCCCTTTCCAGAGCCCAAAGGAGCTCCAGGAGAGCTGGAGAAGAACTTGGAATAAGGGATGGAGGGACAGGACACAGGGAATGGCTTCCCACTGGAAAAATGGAGATTTAGATGGAGAAAAATGGAGATTTTTTCCCTTCTTCCCTGAAAATTCCCTGCAGGAATTTCCTCTTGGATTGGTTTTCCTTCTCCTCCAGGCCTTGAACTCCTGGATTTGCATTTTTCCTTCACGGCTCCAGCACTTCCTGACCGGAGGAATTCCTTCCGCAGCATTTGGGGAAACCTTGGGATAACAAGAAAGAGGGAAATCCGACAGCAGGAGGCTGATCCCAGTTTCCTTCATCCCAACAGTTCCCAAAATTAAGTTTTGATTAATTCCAGGCTAAATCCTGACTCAGGATGAGCTTTGTGAGGCTCCTGCCCTACGGAAAAGGCAAAACAGCTTTAATTAAAGTGTTTAATTAAAATTTAAATACCTCTTCATTTAACAATTCCTATTCCTCAATTTTTCTTGTATTTTTAGAGACCCAAAAGCCTCAAAATCACTCTCCCATCCCAAATTTTCCACGGATTCCCAAGCCGCTAAAAAATGGTCAAGTTCTGACAGGAAAATTTATGGAAGCAGAAGTTCTCCCCTGCCAAAAGGAAAATTCACCACCAGCTCTATCCCAATATTTGGGATTATTTTCTCAGCGTGTGGATTTTATGGAAATCCATAAAAATATTTTTCAGTGAAAAAATATTCACTGAATCCAGCCATTTCCTCATTCCTTATCCCACAGAAAATTGGGAGCGACCGGAATCGTCTTTGAGGCCGTGGGGGGATAAACAAGAGCAGAAAAATTTGTCGTCATGGGGAACGGCTCGAAAATACCAGAGGGCAGGAATGGATGGGATTTGGGGAATCCTGCCCAGGCTGGAATTCCCAGAGATTTTTGGCTGCCCTTGGATCCCTGGAATTGTCCAAGGCCAGGTTGGATCACCCTGGGACAGTGGGAGGAGTCCCAACCCATGGCAGGGGTGGAATCCAATGATCCCTAAAATCCCTTCCAACCCAATCCATCCTGGGATTCTGGCTCAGGAATCACCTGCCCCTCCAGATCAATTAGGATTGATTTGCTCATTCCCAGATTTATTTTTTGTTTTGCTCATTCCCAGATTTATTTTTTGTTTTGCTCATTCCCAGATTTTTCTTTTTGCTCATTCCCAGATTTTTCCTTTTGCTCATTCCCCGATTTTTTTTTTATTTATTTATTCACCATCCCCACGTCTGCCCTCCAGCAACTCCAAGAGTACTGAAGGAACGACGGAAAAAAAAAAAAGGGAAAAACGAGTGGTTTGTCTGGAAATTTATAGGGCACAAAGCTCCCGGAATGAGAGAGGCTTTAACTCCACCCTGGGACTCGTGAGGAGAAATCAGCGCCGGGAAATAAAGAGGGGACTTTTCTACCTGTGCATTCCACAATCTCCAGCCGTTCCCACCTCATCCAAAGCCTCCAGGCGTATTTTACGAGGCTCGGGGATGGATTTGGGAGCCTCAGGTCAGGAGTTGAATTTCCAGGGCTGATGGGATTTGCTGTCTGGACAGCCCTGAGGGGAATCCTCATTAAAATAACTGGGAGGCAGCGATGCCACACGTGGAGCTTTACAGCTCCTGGAAGGAATTCCAGCCAGCCGGCTGGGAAGAAGGGTTGCTCCACCACGCTGGAATGACAAATTTGGGGTGTTTTAGAGTCTTTGGAAGTCCAATCTGAGCTGGTGATAATTAACGCCGTGAATAATTAATGGGAAACACTTGGAATGTGAGGAATGTGATCTTTTATTTTATCTTCTTTTTGCCAGGGTCGGGATTAAATGCTCGAGATGTTGTTTCATGTTCAGACTCAGATGTTTATTAATTCTTATTTCTATTACATTCTCACAAACTGTGAATTCTACAGCACTTTTAGCCAACAAAGTGAAAAATGGCCCCCATTTCTCTCTCTCTTCAAGGCCTTTTAAGCATAAATTATCCAATTAAGAAATAACTCCTGAATTATTTTTACTTTTAACCCAATAACCAACCACCCCTGGCCCGCAATGAGGATTTTTCTGCCCAATTACAAACTCCAATCCAAATCCCTTGAAGGAGAAGGTGAAAAAGAAGGACTCAGCCCCCGCCCTAAATCCTCCATCTTGCTTTATATCTATCACTGCATTCTAAACCCTTAAACTCTCAGTTTTGCACCCTGTGCTATCACACACTTCTATCCAACCTGCACACCCACAATCCCAGCGCTGTCACTCAATTTTGGGAGCCTTTTCCACGGCCTCAGGTCAGTGCAGTGTTTGCTTGGGAGTCAGCATAAAAATTCCGGAATTCTCATCCTCTAGGGTTCCAACATTCCGCTCAAGCCATCAATCCATGCTCCAAGGCTGGAAATCTCCTGGGAATCGAAGGATTTTGGCGTTTTCACACCAAAGATTCCTTTTCCAGGAAGGGAATTCGGTCCGGAACGGAGCCGTGAGGAGCATTTGTGCCATTGAGGCTGCAGTGCAGACAGGAGCATCCCTGGGATCATCCATGTGGGAATTCCTGGATCTTTCCTGCTCCGAGGTCAGGGCGAATAAAACTCAAGAGACGTTGTTTCTTTGCAGTCTCACTCTGAAATTTATTCTCCTTATCTATTACAGGTTCATGGGATGTGAGCTCTCTCTAACAAGCTGAGAAAGTGAGGTAAAATGGGGTCTGTCCCAGGTTATTTAATCCCAATTATCCAATAAACAGCTGACATCTAAATTATTGATGTTTCTGACCCAATTGTGATCACCCCAAATCTGCAACGCTGATCTCTTTCACGCAATAACAGAAACCCACCCAGATCCGTGAAGAAGGAAGGAGAAGGAGCAAAAACGACAACGAACCCACACCCACAATTCTCCATCTTGGCTCCCCACCGCACACCAAAATCCCAAATCTCCATTTTGGCTCCCCACCGCACACCAAAATCCCAAATCTCAGTTTTTCACCCTGTGAGATCACACAACACCATCCAAACCACACACACCCTATTTCTGTGCTACCACTCAATTCCTGACGCCTTTTCCAAGGTCTCAGGTCAGACGAGGTGTTTGCTTGAGGGTTGGCACCCATAAATTCAGAAAGCTCCAAGATTTCAGCCTTCAGAGTTCCAACATATCCAGAGCTCCGCCAGTATCCAAGGGAATTCCAAGGAAAATTTCATCACCACCCTTGGGATTTGAGGAATTGAGGGTGTTACTCCTAGAGCTGATGGATGACATCAAATGAATGTTATCCCAAAAATTTCCATTTTCTGCACTGCGGTAAATAAATGAAGGATTAAATTTCAGGGATTGGACTGCAGTTATCCACAGTTTTTTAGAGGAATTTTTTGTGTCAGAATTAGGAGCCAAATCCTTGGATTTCAGCTGCTGGAGTGCTCAGGGAGCCCTGCAGGATGCACAAATTCAGCACAATCTCATCTTTTAATCGCAATTAACTCTGAATTTCTCCCAGAGCAGCATTAGCAGGAACTGTTATCCATTGCCAGTTGGATAATTTAAAATATTTTATATTTTTATATTTTTAGTTTAATTATTTATAGTTTAAAATATTCTATAAATTGCAGAAAACTCGGGTTTAATCCCCATTTCTGCTTATTTTGGGCAGAAATTGGGATTCCCATCTCGCACAGAGAGACCCAGGGTGGGTCAGGTTGGAAGTGAATAAGGAATTTTCAGCAGGAAAGATTCGAAAGGAAATAAGAAAAATCCGGGAAGCAGAAAAAATATTCCTGAAGAGGAGAGCAGAGAGATGCAGGATTCACTTTGGGGCTTCATTTTCTCATCCATGAGAGGGAAATTTTTCCCTAAATCCCAGTTTTTCCCCACAGGAGCTGGCAGGAATTTCATCTCCAGCAAACTTTCAGTTGTATCAATGGATCAAGGGGGACTTTCTCACTCTCCAAAATTCCCTGACAGGAGCGTGGATCCAGATGGGATTTTGGATTTTCTCCCAAGGAAAAAGGGACAGAATGAGAGGGAACAGCCTCAAGGTGTTCCAGAGGAGATTTAGGTTGGATTTTGGGAACAATTCCTTCATGGAAAGGGTTTTCCAGCCCAGGGCAGTGATGGAATCCCCATCCTTTGAAAGGATTAAAAAGTCATGGGAATAAATCTCTGCCTGGTGGGCAGATAAAAAAAATAATTTAATTTTTTTTAAAATTTAATTTTTTTTTTTTTTAAATGGGAAAAATTTATTTCCCATTTAAAGGCTGAACTCCCACTCCAAGGTCTGGGATCCTCCTCCAAATATTCCAGGGATCCAGGTGGATCTGCTTGAATTGTTTCTAATTCCACCTTTGAAAGCAAAGCTGCTTTGCCCTTGCATTTTTGTTTTCTTAACCCAGGGAATACATTTACTCCTTGGAATAAAAAATGTTTAGGCCCAGGCAAAAAGAAATGTTTATTTCCATAACCTTTTCCAACTTTCCAGTAGGAAAATTGAACCCAGAAAAAAAAAAACTCAATTGCAATTACTCTTTTAATTTGCTGTTTGTTTGGGGTTTTTTTAAATTAAAAACATCACTTTTGGTGGTGTTCCCAAGAAAATTTTGTTATGAGGGTTTGTTCCCTAAAATTAAGGAATAAAGGAGCTGGAATTAGATTTTTTGGGGATTCAGAGGCTGCCAAAATATCCCACATTTGGCAAAATTCAGATTTTTTTCACTGACCACTTATAATTTCCTCGAGATGCAGATAGACCCGACGGGGGCAGCTCCATGTTGGCCAAAACCAGCAGAACCAGAGGGCGCTTGGTGAATTCCTGATCTCCGGAAAATTCCAGGGTTTGGATGAGAACTGGGGGGAAAAAAAACTCGGGAAAAAACCTCCTCCATGCCCATTGGAATGTGGAACGATCCCGTGGTAAACATTCAGCATTCCAGCAGTTTCCACCATTTTTATCTTCAGAGTTTTGGTGGAACCTTGACGTCAAAACCCGGATTTTAATCTCCGTGGGATCCTGGAATGGTTTGGATCAGAACAAACCTTAAGGATCATCCATGGAGTTCAGGTTGCTCCAAACCCACTCAACCTCTTTCCAATGTTGTTCCACCACCCCACAAATGGAATCCCACTCATTATCCATCGGAAAATCCATCATTCCGAGTGCAAGGATTGTCATTCCCCTCTTCAGGCAGAGTTTTCCCTGAAACCATTGGATTCTGGGGAGCAATGTTGAAAAACTTGGATCTCCCATGGATTTATTCCATCCTGAAGAAGAGAGGATAAGGTTTTGCTCTCAGTCCTTGTTGTTTATTTCAATTAACAAATTAATTCAATTATTTCAAATTCAATTGATAAATTCTTTTATTCCAATTAACAAATTCCTCACTCTGTTTTTTTATTTTTTTGTTTATTATTAACAATTATTTGGTTTTTATTAACAAATAACCTCTCTGTTTTTTCCAAGACCTGAAGGATGGAAAGATGGAGAGGGAATATTTCCAAAGGATGAGGGACAGGACACAGGGGAATGGATTCAAACTGACAGAGAGGAGGTTTAGATGGATTTTGGGAAGGAATTCCCGGCTGGGAGGGTGATGAAGAGCTGGGATGGAATTCCCAGATTTGCTGTGCCTGCCCCTGGATCCCTGGAATTTTCCAAGGTTAGGTTGGATCACCCTGGGACAGCGACAGCTGTTCCTGCCCATGGAATGATTAAAGTCCCTTCCATCCCAACCCATTCCATGATTCTGTGACCTTGGAGCTGGACCCCCTTACCCAGGGCAGGATTTTCCCGTGGCTGTGGATGAGGTGATCCCATTTTCCCCCTCCATGAGTGGAGCACGTGGCCATAAACGGATCCTACAAAACGCAAACACTGGGAATGTGCTGAGCTATTCCAGAGGACACCACACCCACACCCCAAATCCCAATTCCCAAGCAGAAATCCCTCATTATCTCCTGGTTTTTGTGAATCCGGGGAAAAAAATCAAACATGGAATATCAGAAAGGACAAAACTCTCCGGCGTGAGGAGCAGCGCCAGGAATTCCTTCCTTCCGAAGGCAGTTGTGGATGAAAACCACCGGCGGCAGCTCGTTCCGAGCAATAACAGCTACGTCATGTTTCCTGGAACACGGAATAACGTCGGAAAAGGAAAACAAACACGGCCTCGCTCCGTGAATCACCGGCCGTAAATCCTCACCCGGGGAATAAAAAAACAACTCGCCCAGCTCGGGGAGCCTCCACGCAGCACCAGGAGGGTTTGCTGATCCCTCAGGGATGCCCCACGGGAATTGAAATCCCGCTTTTCCAAGCTGGGATAAAGCTACAGCTGGATAAAATGAAGACAAACAACATCCTGCTCTGCTTTCTGATGTGGGGCGAGGTCTGACATCCAATCTGTTTGTTCTGGGTTTAAAAATCACTTAAATGGGTCCTTTTTTACCTTTTCTTTCTCTTTTTATTTCCCTATTTTTTTTTTAAGTTGCTTGCCTTGGGAGGGAGATGGAGACTCCCCCAAAATCCTGCAAAGGTGCTGCTCCTGGTGGCCAAAAATCCCATTAATTCCTTTTAAAAGTAATTAAGGATTAAGTATCAATGGGTGAAAATAAACTGAGCCCAGCAGAAACTCTGCTGGTCTCTGTTCCTACAGGGAGCAGCTGCTCCCAATTCCTGTAGGATTTAGGGGAAGAAATATGGGATTCTGGAATGGGTTGAGTTGGGAGGGATCTTAAAGATCAACTCATTCCTATTCCCAGGAATAGGAGGGAACCAGGAGAGTTGGGAATTGGACTTGAATCTCGTGTTCTGCATTAGAAATAATCATGGAATTTTGGAATATCTCAAGTGACCCACAAGGATCATCCAGTGCAGTTCCCAATCCCAACAATCCCACTTCGGACATCCCTGGGAGCGTTGTCCAAACATTCCTGGAGCTCTGGCAGCCTCGGGAATGTCCCCATTCCCCAGGAAGACTGGGCAGTGCTCAGCACCCTCCGGATGAGGAATCTTTTCCTAAATCCAACCTAAACCCTCCCCTGGAACAGCTCCATAAATTTGGGGGAGGCTTTCGTTAAATCATTCCAAGCCTGTAAGAATCCCGAGGAGATTTTCATCCCGGTGGAAGGTGGAACCTGTCCGAGGTGGGAATTTTCCTGGAGCAGCACAAGGATTATTCCGGTTGTCCAATGTGGCCTTGGATTCATTCTGCCTGAGTCAGGACAAACCTGGATAATTACCCAGGGAATTACATCCCTAAAACTCTCCCCTGGTATGGGTTATTCAGGAGCAGGACTCTCAGTGGGTAATTAACAGCTGCGTAATTAAGCTCCAAATTCTCGGGAATGTTTTTAAACGGAAGCCAACGGTGCGGGATCAGGTTTGGGACCCCAAAACTCTGCTCAGAATCCCTCGCAATGAAGAATTTCCCAAAGAAACATCTCCCAGGAGGGAATTCGGGGAATCTCCGAGTCAGAGCTCGGCGCCTTCACCCCACACCTGCAGAGCCGAGGAAATTCCGGGAGGCTCCGCGTCCCCTCTGACACCCGACGCCCTCTGAAGCCATTCCAGCAGATTGGAGGAGTCCCGGAGGCCGGGCTGGCTCTTCCAGAGGGATGGGACAGATCCGTATCTCCAGTTCAGAGGCTCGGATTGTTCACCTGCCCAACAGCAACAATGGAGGCTTTGAGGCCGTCGGTGGCCGAGGCACGGAAGAAATTCCTTGGCGGACACTTCCCTCCTTTATATCCCGGCTAATCGTGGCCGTGCTGTCAGCAGGGAATGTCATCGGCCTTCAGCCAGGATCAAAACCAGACGGAGCCCAAATCCCGCCCCGCCCTTCCCAGGAACATGAAAGGGAAAGGGAAAAAGGTCGGGAAAGGCTGGAAGGGGAATTTGGGGACGGGCGGATGTTGCCTCTCTTTGGCTGCTGCTGGTTTTGCTCTCAGTCCTCGTTGTTTATTTCAATTAACAAATTAATTCAATTAATTTCAAATTCAATTGATAAATTCAGTTGATAAATTTGTTTATTTCGATTAACAAATTCCATTGTTTATTTCGATTAACAATTTGAAATTAATTCATTTATTTTGATTAACAAATTCTGTTGTTTATTTCAATTAACATATTCTGTTATTTAAATTAACAACTTGAAATAAATTTATTTTAATTAACAAATTCAGTTGTTTATTTCAATTAACAAATTCAGTTGTTTATGACAATTTAAAAATTCAATTGTTTATTTCAATTAACAAATTGAAATAAATTTATTTTGATTAATGAGTTCCATTGTTATTTCAATTAACAAATTCCATTGCTTATTTCAATTAACAAATTGAAATTAATTTGTTTATTTCAATTAACAAATCGAAATTAATTTGTTTATTTTGATTACCAAATTCCATTGTTTATTTCAATTAACAAATTGAAATGAATTTATTTCCATTAAAAAATTCCGTTGTTTATTTCAGTTAACAAATTGAAATAAATTTCTTTATTTAGATTAATGAATTCTGTTGTTTATTTCAATTAACAAATTGAAATTAATTTGTTTATTTCAATTAACAAATTCTGTTGTTTGTTTCAATTAACAAATTGAAATAAATGTGTTTATTTCAATTAAAAAATTCTGTTGTTTATGTCAATTAAAAAATTCCATTGTTTATTTCAATTAACCAATTCCATTCTGCCCTGGAGTTTTTTTTGGGGAAACCTTTCATCAAAACTGGCAGTCAGGGGGAAATTGGGGGTTGGAATTCTTGGGGGTTTGAGTTGGGAATGCACCCGCTGCCTGTAAGAGCAAAAATAATTATTTAAAATATCTAAATTTTTAATTAATAATAAGAGAAATACATAATGGGAATATTTTTATATGATTGTGGAACGGTTTGGGGTGGAAGGGACCTTCAAGATCATCCCATTCCATGGTCAGGGACACCTCCCACTACCCCAGGATGCTCCAAGCCCCATCCAGCCTGGCTTCTGTTCTGGATCCGGATCCATCCAGGGAAAATCCCAACATTCCTTTACCTCTCCCTGCTCCAAGTGGAAGGTTGGATCGGAGATCTCCCAGGAAAGGGATCATCCGGAACACAGACACCCCAACAATCCCATCCTGGGCATCCCTGGGAGCGATATCCAAACATTCCTGGAGCTCTGGCAGCCTCGGGGCTGTGCCCAGCACCCTCACTGGGAACAACCTTTCCCTAAAATCTGCAGCTAAAGGGAAATGTCTGTTGTTTCTGGGAAGGACCTAATCCTGAAATTCCTGGTGTCCATTTTCATTCCCATGTGTTTGGGTCTGTCACAGAATCATGGAATATCCTGAGTGGGAAGGAACCCACAAGGATCATCAGACACCGCAACAATCCCACCCTGGGCATCCCTGGGAGTGATATCCAAACATTCTTGGAGCTCCTGGAGCAGCCTTGGGAATGTCCCCATTCCTTGGGGAGCCTGGGCAGTGCCCAGCACCCTCTCGGGGAAGAACCTTTCCCTAAAATCTGGAGCTAAAGGGAAATGTCTGGGTTTTTTGGGAAAGGTTTAATCCTGAAATTCCTGTCATGATCTCATTCCCGTGTGCTTGAGAACTGTCAGAGAATTACGGAATATCCTGAGTAGGAAGGAACCCACAAGGATCATCAGACACCCCAATAATCCCACCCTGGGCATCCCTGGGAGCTCCTGAAGCAACCTCGGGAAATGTGCCCAATCCTTGGAGAGCCTGGGCAGTGCCCCAGCCTTTCTGGGGGAAGAACCTTTCCCTAAAATCTGGAGTGGAAGGGAAATTCAGGGGTTTTTGGGAAGGGCCTAATCCTGAAATTCCTGTCGTGGTCTCATACCTGTGTGTTTGGGATCTGTCAGAGAACCACGGAATATCCTGAGTGGGAAGGAACCCACAAGGATCATCAGACATCCCAACAATCCCACCCTGGGCATCCCTGGGAGTGATATCCAAACATTCCTGGAGCTCCTGGAGCAGCCTTGGGAATGTTCCCATTCCCTGTGCAGCCTGGGCAGTGCCAGCACCCTCTGGGGGAAGAACATTTCCCTAAAATCTGCAGCTAAAGGGAAATATCTGGGGATTTTGGGAAGGGCTGGATCCTGAAATTCCTGGTGTTCATTTTCATTCCCGTGTGTTTGGGGTCTGTCACAGAATCATGGAATATCCTGAGTGGGAAGGAACCCACAAGGATCATCAGACACCCCAATAATCCCACCCTGGGCATCCCTGGGAGCTCCTGGAGCAGCCTCAGGAAATGTGCCCAATCCTTGGAGAGCCTGATCAGTGCCCCAGCCTTTCTGGGGGAAGAACCTTTCCCTAAAATCTGCAGTGAAAGGGAAATTCAGGGGGTTTTGGGAAGGGCCTGATCCTGAAATTCCTGGTGTTCAGTTTCATTCCCATGTGCTTGAGATCTGTCAGAAAATCACGGAATATCCTGAGTGGGAAGGAACCCACAAGGATCATCAGACATCCCAACAATCCCACCCTGGGCATCCCTGGGAGTGATATCCAAACATTCCTGGAGCTCTGGCAGCCTCGGGACTGTTCCCATTCCTTGGGGAACCTGATCAGTGCCCAGCACCCTCTGGGGGAAGAACCTTTCCCTAAAATCTGCAGCTAAAGGGAAATTCAGGGGGTTTTGGGAAGGGCCTCATCCTGAAATTCCTGTCGTGGTCTCATACCTGTGTGTTTGGGATCTGTCAGAGAACCACGGAATATCCTCAGTGGGAAGGAACCCACAAGGATCATCAGACATCCCAACAATCCCACCCTGGGCATCTCTGGGAGTGATATCCAAACATTCCTGGAGCTCCTGGAGCAGCCTTGGGAATGTGCCCATTCCTTGGGCATCCTGATCAGTGCCCCAGCACCCTCTGGGGGAAGAACCTTTCCCTAAAATCCAACCTCAATCCGGCACAGTTTGAGAACAAAATTTGGGACCCAGATTTTGGCTGCTCCTTGAACAACATCTCGGACACGTGGATTTTTGGACTCCAGGGAGTTTTGATCCCGTTCCCCCGGGATGTGGAGGAGCACATGAACCCCTCCAGGGTGCTGATGGATTTTGGAGCTGCTGCTCCCCAGGGTTGGCTCGTCCCAGGTGGCTCCTGGAATGTTGTCACCCGGAATGTCTCCTGGAATGTTCTCACCCAGAGCCAGCAGGGTTTTCCACAGCCTGGGCAAGGAATTTCACCTCATCCTTTCTTTGTCCAGGGAAAATTTTGCAGGAAATTGCAAAATTTCCTGGTGATTCCAGGTCTCGGTGATTCCTGTCTCCCTGACAATTCCAGGCACCGGGAAAGACTCAAAGGAAAAGAAGGAAACTGGAGGAAAATCAGAAAAGTAGGAGGGAGCCCCAAGGAAGAGGCGGCCGCGTTCTTCCCGCTCAAGGTGTGAACCCCAAAAAATCCGCCCTGGAGAATTAATTATTCCATTTGGAGAATTGATTATTCCATTTGGAGAATTAATTATTCCATTTGGAGAATTGATTATTCCATTTGGAGAATTGATTATTCCACTTGGAGAATTGATTATTCCATTTGGAGAATTGATTATTCCATTTGGAGAGTTGATTATTCCATTTGGAGAGTTGATTATTCCATTTGGAGAATTAATTATTCCATTTGGAGGATTGATTATTCCATTTGCCACCCAGCACATCCCAAACCCAATCCTCCAGTGATCCTTTTCAGGACCAATCAGGGGATGGGAACAAAGCCGAGATCCCATTTTCCAAGGGATGAGGATCTGCCTTTGGAAAAGCTCCCGAGATCAGCCGGAGTCGAGGATAAGGAGCCGGAATCCATCGGGAATTCCCACGAGAGGGAACTCAGGGGCTGTAAAGCAGCGAGAGCTTCAGGCCAGACCCCATAAATCCCCTAAATGAGACCCTGGTGACATTACGGGCCCGCCTTGTTGGTTTTCCCAGCTGAGCCACAGAGCACAGGGAATGATTGATATTCCAGGGGTTGGGATGGAGGAAGGGGAAAAAGGGGAGAGACTGATGTGGTTTAAATTCCCAATTAATTATTTTCTTCGGGAAGGAGGAGGGAAAGGAAAGAGTGGCTTGGGAAGTGAAAGTTGCAAATTGGGGATGAGGGGGGGAAAGGAAAAAAAAAGGAGCTCCAAATCCTCTTCCCAAGCTGCATCCAAAGGGGAGAGAGGCACCGGCTCCTGTGGGAGGGGCAGAGCACAAATTCTGGGAAAAGGAATGGGAATGTGCGTGAAAGGCTGGGAAATTTGGGAATGTTCACCTGGAGAGAGGAGAAGGCTCCAGGGAAAGCTCAGAGCCCCTGGCAGGGCCTGAAGGGGCTCCAGGAGAGCTGGAGAGGGACTGGGGACAAGGGATGGAGGGACAGGACACAGGGAATGGATCCCACTGCCAGAGGGCAGCGATGGATGGGAGATTGGGAATTGGGAATTCCCAGAGATTTGTGGCTGCCCCTCAGTGGGATATGGGGTGGGAAGGATGGAGGAATTGATTTCCATGGAATAATCAGCGGGAATAATTCCAGCATTCCCACTTTTCCTGAGGGAAAGCAGGACGTGAATTCCCAATAAACACTGCCTGGTTTTCCCCCCCCTTTGGAAAACAAGGATAACAAGGAAGAAC
This sequence comes from Acrocephalus scirpaceus scirpaceus, assembly GCA_910950805.1. Lineage (NCBI taxonomy): Eukaryota > Metazoa > Chordata > Aves > Passeriformes > Sylviidae > Acrocephalus > Acrocephalus scirpaceus. The sequence goes on from OU383773.1 coordinate 152,389,879, forward strand.
TTCCTTGTTTTCCACTTGGATGGAAGGTGAATCCACGGATGATCAGATCATTGGAGAATCCCAAGGATGAGGAATTTGTAGGAATTTGTAGGGATTGTTGAGGGGGATTTAGGGTTTGGTGCTTCTGGGGCAGGGAAGAGTGGTTGGGATAGATGGGAATCAGGAATGAATTCCTGATTGGAATTGCCAGAGATTTGTGGCTGCCCCTGGATCCCTGGAATGTCCAAGGCCAGGCTGGATCACCCTGGGATGCTGGGATGGGATGAGATTGAAGGTCCCTTCCAATTCCTCCTATTCCCAAAACCCGGGATCAGCGTTGGACACGGAGAATATTCCGGAATGGGAACGAACCCCCTTGGGTTTTACTCGAGCAGAAAACCAAACTCTTGATGGAAAGTGAAGGTTTGAGGGAAAACTCCAGAAATCCAGGAACTTTCTCCTGGATTCGATGGACAGCCAAGGACTGGATGATCCTGGAGTCTTTTCCAGCCTCAGGATTCGGCTTTAGGATGGATCCATGGATTCTCCTCATCCATTGGCATGGAAGAAAATGGATTGTTGGGAAAATGCAGATGTCTGTGCTTAATCCCAAAAATTCCCTGCTGGAATTCTCATCCTGACACACAGGGAAAATATATTTAGGAATATTGTGGAAAAAATATTTAGGAATATTTTGGAAAAATATTTAGGAATATAATGGAAAAATATTTAGGAATATTATGGAAAAATATTCAAGAATATTGTGGAAAATATATTTAGGAATATTGTGGAAAAATATTTAAAGATATTATGGAAAAATATTTAGGAATATTGTGGAAAATATACTTAGGAATATTATGGCAAAAATATTTAGGAATATCGTGGAAATATACTTAGGAATATTATGGCAAAAATATTTAGGAATATTGTGGAAAAATATTTAAAGATATTATGGCAAAATATTTAGGAATATTATGGAAAAAACACTTAGGAATATTATGGAAAAAATATTTAGGAATATTGTGGAAAAATATTTAGGAATATTGTGGAAAGTATACTTAGGAATATTATGGAAAAATATTTAGGAATATTGTGGAAAAAATATTTAGGAATATTATGGAAAATATACTTAGGAATATTATGGAAAAATATCCTTAGGAATATTATGGAAAATATACTTAAGGATGTTATGAAAAAAAATATTTAGGAATATTGGGGAAAAAATATCCTTGGGAATATTCTGAACTATATTTATTTATATCCTCTGATACACACAGAGAAATGGAACAAGAAAACAGCCAAGCCAGAGCCAAAAATCATTGAGATTTCTTCATGGAATTCCCAGAAACTCCTACAATTTTTTTGAAATCCAAGGAATTGTTATTATGACTGAAATTTGCCTGGATAACAAGGAAGAAGGAACAGAATTGGAAATATTTTCTTCTCTTGACAGCGTCAAAAGGAAAGGAAATATTTCCCTCCCGGCTTTTCGCAAATATCCCAAGGGAACATTTACCCCTATTTGAAGGATCCTGACAAGTTTGGGTTGGGTTTTCCAGCCATCCCAATCCCTACAAGGAATTGGGCAGGATCCTGCTCCGGGAATGCCTCCAGGTGGAAATCCAGGCTGCATCCTGCACCGAGTCCCGAGCCAAGGGAGTTTGGAGATCCAGGAGGAAGCGTTGGCTTTTATGAGGTGAAATGTTTAATCCCGGGGTTTAAATGGGAAATATCGTTTTTAAAAATGGTTTTTAATGGTTATTTATTCAATTTGCACCAGGAAAAATTTTATCCGTCCTGCGACCAACTAAATATTCCTCGGATGTCACCTCTCTCCCCATTTTCCTCTTTTCCCTCCTTTGTTTCTTACCCTGGATCTTCTTTTAAAGTTCTTCTTTTAGGTCTTCCCCCTCACTGCAGCAATCCAAGGATTTCCACTTGAATTTCCCAGTTTTCCAATCATTCCATCCACCAGGATCACCAGTGCCTTTCCAGGGATTCCAAGCTCAAATTTGGGGAAGACACAAGAAAAGAGGAGGGACGGAATTACGGAGAGAAGGTTCCAGGGTCTTCCCAAATTTCGGGAATCATCCACAGGCTGTAAAAATATAAATCCAGAGGGATGGATCCTGATGGGATTTGGGACAGAACCCCAAGGATGGGATAGGGAAAATGGAGAGCCCACGGCTCCAGATTTTCCTGAGATCCATCTTTGCTGCCAGAGTTGGAATTTTCCAGGACTTTGAAGCAGGGAAGAGGATTTTCTTGGTACAGCAACAAGAGAAGATTTAGGGAAAGAAAGCGGGAATGTTGAGCACTTTTGTGAGCACAATATTCACATCTCATCCCCCCCTTCTCACTCCAAGGCAGGGCTAATTCCCACATTTTGGAATTCGTGAGCAAATGGAATGGACACAAAATGGACCCAAAATGGACCCAAAATGGACCCAAAATGGCCACAAAATGGCCACAAAATGGACACAAAATGGACCCAAAATGGGCACAAAAGGGACCCAAAATGGACACAAAATGGACACAAAATGGACAAACGCTCACCAGGTCTCACACTTTGATCAGTTTGGGTCCATTTGCACATTGGGGTTTCATTGTCCAATCCCAGCTCCAGCTGATGCAGTCCCACCCTTCTTGTTCTCTCCCTGCAGCCCCCGTTGTTTGTGCTTTGGGGCCTGAAAACTTGTGCCAGTTGTCCTTGGTGTGCAGCAGGAGAAGGATTTGTTTTGTGTCCATGCTGTGTGCAGAGAGCTGAGTGACCCTGCCTGTGAGCTCAGAGCTGCACCCTGGGCAGCACAGAGCCTGAAATGCAGGAAAATAAAACTGAAGGCATCACCCCTCGCTATTCCCAACTTTTTTCCATCCAGGCGTTGCACTTCCCTTTGGAGGAGTCAGGAAATTCCCCACAAATCCTTGGGAAATGCTGACCCCTCCTGGGAGACCAACCCACAGCTGCTCACGGAATCTGGGAACAGCTTTTGTACCCTGGAATTTCCCCCAGGAATTCTGGGCAGCAAAACCCTCAGCACTGGCCGTGAAACCTTTCCAAGGAATTTTCTGGAGATGTTTTCCTAAGAATGCACTAAGAAACATCAATTTTCCAAAATAAATGCAGTTTATCTAATATTTAATTAAATTTAGTTAATTTAATCCCCCACATTCCCCAATTTTTTAAGCTCACTGATGCTCCCTGAAATTATCCAACTCTGCATCATCCTCCATCTTCTCCTTCCTGCTTCTTCCCTAATATTCCAAATTTTTTCTTGATGCTATTGGGCAATAATCCCACATATCCTGGAGGATTTTCTCCTGTTCCAGTCTCCAGGATAGCTGGATCTGGGGGATGCTGTGGGATTTGTGTGGGATCAGATCCTTGACCACACCAATGACTGGGAATTGTTCTTCCCGGCCACTCTGGGGATATTCCTATGGATCAGGCTGAGCAGGAGCAGGATTTGGAGTTTATCTCCGGCTCCTGGATTATTGGGCAGATATTTTTGGGGATATTAAAATCCACGGGTGAATTCCTGGCCTCCAGAGTTGTCCTGTGGAGGATCCCTAAGGAGGAATTTTTGGAGAGACTTGGCATTTTTGTGGATTTGCCTTTGCTGGGTCGGCCACCAAAAATCATGGAATTCTAGGATAATTTAGTTTGGAAGACCCTTCATATCCTCAACTCAACATTCCCAAGTGCCCGAAGGATATTTGGGAATCAAATTTTCCCCTGACCCTCCAGTAAAAATTCCATCAGATTTTTGCTCTCCAATACAATGAAGAGAAAATTCCAAGTGCTCTGTAAATCCCCAGCCATGACTTGGATGATTTTCACCCTCCATGGATTTTAAGAACCCGGATTTGACGTTTCCTTGTCCCTTTTGGGACACAAACCCCACAGGAGGACAAATATCTGCTCCGGGAATGTGCTCCCTCTCCAACTGGGAGCAGCGCCGGCTCTTCCAGTCCCTACGGAAAAATCCGTGACCTCCCAAGGTTTTTTTTCACGGATAAAGATTCCCTCGATCCCAAAAATTTCCAATCTGCTCGTATTTAGTGTTGGAGTGGCTGTTTTTCCTGGATGGGGGAAATCCCATTCCTGGAATCCTGGTGCTTCCATAGGGTGTGGAGAAGCTTTTCCTTCTCTCCGGGTTCCGTTTCTCCACCGTTTTTTTATTTATCTGCCTTGCCACCAGTCAAGTGCGAGTGGCGTTTCTGGAATATTCCCTGACACGAGGATTTCATTCCTTATCCCGGAATTATCAAATTCCAGGATGGTTTGGGTGGGAAGGGACTTTAAGGGATCATCTCATTCCAACCCCGACACCTTCCACTGTCCCAGGCTGCTCCAAACCCCGTCCAACCCAGCCTTGGGCACTTCCAGGGAGGAATTTCCTCCTAACTTCCCATCTAAATCTTCTCTCTTTTAATTTAAAACCGTTCCCATTTTTTTTCCAACCTTAATCTTCCCTCTTTTAAAACCATTCCCGTTTTTCTTCCAATCTAAATCTTCCCTCTCTTAATTTAAAACCATTCCCATTTAATTTAAAACCATTCCCATTTGTCTTCCAATCTAAACCTTCCCTTTTTTAATTTAAAACCATTCTCGTTTTTTTTCCAACCTAAACCTTCCCTCTTCTAATTTAAAACCATTCCCATTTTTCTTCCAATCTAAATCTTCCCCCTTTTAATTTAAAACCATTCCCATTTTAAAACCATTTAAAACCATTCCCATTTTTCTTCCAATCTAAATCTTCCCTCCTAATTTAAAACTATTCCCATTTTTCTTCCAATCTGAATCTTTCCTCTTTTAATTTAAAACCATTCCCATTTTAAAACCATTTAAAACCATTCCCATTTAATTTAAAACCATTCTCGTTTTTTTTCCAACCTAAACCTTCCCTCTTTTAATTTAAAGCCATTCCCATTTTTCTTCCAATCTAAATCTTCCCTCTTTTAATTTAAAACCATTCCCATTTTAAAACCATTCCCATTTTTCTTCCAATCTAAACCTTCCCTTTTTAAATTTAAAACCATTCTCATTTTTCTTCCAATCTAAATCTTCCCCCTTTTAATTTAAAACCATTCCCATTTTTTTTCCAACCTAAATCTTCCCTTTTTTAATTTAAAACCATTCCCATTTTTCTTCCAGTCTAAATCTTTCTTCTTTTAATTTAAAACCATGCCCATTTTAAAACCATTTAAAACCATTCCCATTTAATTTAAAATCATTCCTATTTTTCTTCCAATCTAAATCTTCCCTCCTAATTTAAAACCATTCCCATTTTTCTTCCAATCTGAATCTTCCCTCTTTTAATTTAAAACCATTCCCATTTTAAAACCATTTAAAACCATTCCCATTTAATTTAAAACCATTCCCATTTTTCTTCCCATCTAAACTTTCTCTCTTTTAATTTAAAACCATTCCCGTTTTTTCCCCAACCTAAATCTTCCCTCTTTTAATTCAAAACCATTCCCGTTTTTCCTATCACCACCTGCCCATGTAGAAAAAATCCTTCTCCCTCGTTTTTACAAGCCCGGTTTAAGAAGACCACAAATCTCCTTGGAGATTCCTGATTCCATCGGTTCCCTCCCGCTCTCAGATCCATCGAGATCCTCAAATCCAACCGGAATTTTTGGCCAAATGAGGAATTATCACCCTATAATATAATAATTATATAATATATAAAATTATATTTATTATATTATATTATATATAAAGGAAGGAATTATATAATATATATAATTACATATATTGTTTATATATTATTTATATACTATATTATATTATCTTTAAAAGTTAATATTTATTTAGAAATAATATATTTTTATATATACTATATATATATTATTTATCTATTATATATCACCTGATTTTGACAGGGGAAGGTGTCCCTGGTTGGGTCAGGATGATCTCTAAGGTCCCTCCCAACACAAACCTGGAATTCTGGGATTCTGTGGGATTCCCCATCCCACCAGGAATCCCATTTCCCCTCTGCCATCCAATCTCCCGAGCTGCTCCCTCGGGGTGACATCCCGGAGATTCCCGCTCAGTTTCCGTTCACTCCGGATCCTCCAATCCCGGGCAGATCTGATCTCCTGGAAGCACAGGAGACCTCAGGGACCAGCAGATCTGGGAATCTTCCCCGGTCGCTGTTCTCCCCTGGATGAAGTCGAAGCCCTGAGAGAAAGGTTTTCCCACCTTTCCTTCGGAAAACATTGGCGCTTCCCGATTTCCCGTTTTGTCGTCGCCGCGGAACTCCCCGGATTTCTGATTCTCATTTATTAAACCCCATTAAAAAGGGAAATGTTGGGGAGGATGAAACAGGAAAGCCTTATAAATACGACTGCTTAGATTTAGAGAATATGAAACCTATCAGTGAAATAGAGTTGAAGGTAACTTTTGATGTCTCAGATGCCAAATTTTAGTCACTGAACAACTGGAGAACAATGGTGTGGCCGGCTGAAGGTTAAACAATTAAATTAATTAATTAAACAATGCCCTTCTCCTTACCAAGAGTCCAAGGGTCAGAGCAGACCCTGCTGGCTTGGCAGGAGGGGTCCCAAGAGTCGTTTTTAGGGTTTAAAATATAACATAGGATGGGAATGTAATGATTCCTATAGTGTAAATGCTGTAGGATTTGTAGTTTTTAGGGTTTAAAATATAACATAAGTATGGTAATGTAATGATTGTTATAGGGTGTATGGAAATGCTATGGAATTTGTAGTTTTTAGGGTTTAAAATATAACATAAGTATGGTAATGTAATGATTCTTATAGGCTGTGTGTAAATGCTGTAGGATTTGTAGTTTTTAGGGTTTAAAATATAAAACAGAATGGTAATTAATGATTCTTATAGGCTGTGTAAATGTTGTAGGATTTGTAGGTTTTAGGGTTTAAAATATAACATAAATATGGTAATTTAATGATTCTTATAGTCTGTATGTAAATGCTGTAGGATTTGTATTCTGTACTGGATTGGTTGGTGTAAATCAGAATATTCAGTATAGAAGAAGACTTAATGGATAGGAACGGGAACTTCGCTCTCTCTCTCATCTTCCTCCTCTCTTGCTCCTTCTCTTCTTCACTCTCTTCTCACCCTCTCAGACCTGCTCTGAGCTGTGGCTGGCAGCTCAAAGCAGGGCCCTTTATTCCCATTTATTAAACCCCATTAAAAAGCTAAATATTTAGCAACTTTTCCCTTTTAATTGATCATTTCTCTGAGCTAAAACTCCTCATGCAACACCACCATTAATTAGATTAAGTAGCGGGGGGAGCTGTTAATTATCATTATTATTTTAATTTTTTTTTTTTTTTTTTTCCCCGAGGGCTGCAAAGCAGAAACAAAACAAAACTCACTTTATATCCCCAGACAAGCCTGTGTGTGTTTATATATTCTCCCCCTCTGGATGAAGTCGAAGCCCTGAGGGAAAGATTTTCCCACCTTTTCTTTGGAAAACGTTGGCGCTTCCCAATTTCCTGTTTTGTCGTTGTCGCGGAACTCCCCAGATTTCTGATTCCCATTTATTAAACCCCATTAAAAAGGTAAATATAGCAACTCCCATTCCTTTCCCTTTTCCCTTTAAATTGATCATTTCTCTGAGCTAACACTCCTCATGCAACACCGCCATTAATTAGATTAAGTAGCGGGGGGAGCTGTTAATTATCATTATTATTTTAATTTTTTTTTTTTTTTTTTTTTTCCCCGAGGGCTGCAAAGCAGAAACAAAACAAAACTCACTTTATATCCCCAGAACAAGCCTGTGTGTGTTTATATATTCTCCCCCTCTGGATGAAGTCGAAGCCCTGAGGGAAAAGCTTTCCCACGTTTTCTTTGGAAAACGTTGGCGCTTCCCAATTTCCCGTTTTGTCGTTGTCGCGGAACTCCCCGGATTTCTGATTCCCATTTATTAAACCCCATTAAGAAGGTAAATATAGCAACTCTCATTCCTTTCCCTTTTCCCTTCAAACTGATCATTTCTCCGAGGTAAAACTCCTCATGCAACACCGCCATTAATTAGATTAAATAGCACGGGGAGCTGTTAATTATCATTATTATTATTTTTATTATTTTTTAGGGTTTTTTTTCCCGAGGGCTGCAAAACAGAAACAAAACTCATTTTATATCCCCAGACAAGCCTGTGTGTGTTTATATATTCTCCCCCTCTGGATCAAGTCGAAGCCCTGAGGGAAAAGCTTTCCCATCTTTTCTTTGGAAAACGGCGCTTCCCAATTTCCCGTTTTGTCGTTGTCGCGGAACTCCCCAGATTTCTGATTCCCATTTATTAAACCCCATTAAAAAGGTAAATATAGCAACTCTCATTCCTTTCCCTTTTCCCTTCAAACTGATCATTTCTCCGAGGTAAAACTCCTCATGCAACACCGCCATTAATTAGATTAAGTAGCAGGGGGAGCTGTTAATTATCATTATTATTATTTTTATTATTTTTTAGGGTTTTTTTTTCCCGAGGGCTGCAAAACAGAAACAAAACTCATTTTATATCCCCAGAACAAGCCTGTGTGTCTTTATATATTCTCCCCCTCTGGATCAAGTCAAAGCCCTGAGGGAAAGGTTTTCCCACCTTTCCTTTGGAAAACGTTTGCACTTCACAGCCAAGGCCATTCCCGATTTCCCGTTTTGTCATTGTTCCCGTATTTCTGATTCCCATTTATTAAACCCCATTAAAAAGGTAAATATTTAGCAACTTTTCCCTTTTAATTGATCATTTCTCTGAGGTAAAACTCATGCAACATCACCATTAATTAGATTAAGTAGCAGGGGGAGTTGTTAATTATCATTATTATTATTTGGTTATTATTATTATTATGTTATTATTATTTTTTTTAATTTTTATTATTATTATTATTTCCCCGAGGGCTGCAAAACAGAAACAAAACAAAACTCATTTTCTATCCCCAGACAAGCCTGTGTGTGTTTATATATTCCCTAATTCCTGCCAGTTTTTTCCTCCTCTTTTTTTTTCTCTCCTTTCAAAGCACTCCAAGCAATAACCATGGAATAAAATTATTCCTTGTTTTATTCCAACAAGGAATAAACTCCCGGGGCATTATTTTAACGAGGCTCTCATAATCCTTGTTGAAAATAAAGACCCAGCACTGCCAGGCAGCAAAAATCTGCTTAGTGCCAAATTCCCTGGCCCTGGAAAATCCAGGAATTGGCTGAGTTCTCCTCCTGTTTTCTGTTGGAAAATTCATTTTCCTGGGAGCCCAAAAAAAGGAGGGGGAAGAGTTCAGGGATCCCTGAATTTTTTCCAAGATCCTGGTGGAAAAATTCCGAGGTGCCCACACTGCTCTCGGTGGAGAAACACCGGGAAAAACAAAGTCTAAAAATCCTAAAGCAGAGAGGAATTAAAAACATCAAACTTGATATGGAACACGATCCTCAGGAGGGTTTAAGGCAAGAGTTTTGTTGGGAAAATGAGGATCTGAAGGAATGAGGCCGGGAGATCCAGGGGAGGGGAATTCTGCCCCTCCTCCATCAGGAAAATGGGAATGCTCAAAGCTGGAATTTGGTTTCCCGGCTTTGGAGACAGGGATTGAGCTCCTCACAGGATTTGGCTCTTCTCATTTTCTCGTGTTTTCAACAAATTTTAAAAAATTCATTTATTTTTCCGATTTTCAGCATCCAGGTGCTGTCATACCTGTCATGACCTGTCTCAGGTGAGGCCCCACCTGCAGAGCTGCCCCCGCCCTGGATCCAGCAGGGGAAGGAGCCGGAGCTGCTGCAGAGAGCCCAGAGGAGGCCCCAGGATGATCCCAGGGATGGAGCAGCTCTGCTGGGAGGAAAGGCTGGGAGAGCTGGGAATGTTCAGCTGGAGAGGAGAAGCTTTGGGGTGAGCTCAGGACCTGGAGGAGCTGCAGGAAAGATGGAGAGAGACTGGGGACAAGGGCTGGAGGGACAGGACACAGGGAATGGCTTCAAACTGACAAATTGGGATATTGGGAAGGAATTCCTGGCTGGGAGGGGCTGGGCTGGAATTCCCAGAGAAGCTTTTTTATCTTTGTGTTTGTGTGGACATTTTAGGATTTCTTGCTCATTAGAGTAAGGTGTAAATGGTAAATAGAATTATTCTAAGGGTGATAAATAATAATAATAATAATAATAATAATTAATAATAATAATAAAAGAAAAATAAAAAGAAAATGTTTTAAAAATTAAAAATATATATTAAATATTAAAAATTAAAACAAAAAATTAAATTTTAAAAATAAAAATAATTTTTTTTTAAATGTTGCTTAGGGCCCCTGCCAGGGCCCAAAGGGGCTCCAGGAGAGCTGGAGAGGAACTGGGGACAAGGGATGGAGGGACAGGACACAGGGAATGGCTTCCCACTAGAAAAATGGAGATTTAGATGGATTTTTGGGAAGAAATTCCTGGCTGGGAGGGTGGGGAGGGGCTGGGATGGAATTCCCAGATTTGCTGTGGCTGCCCTGGGATCCCTGGAATGTCCAAGGCCAGGTTGGACATTGGGGCTTGGATCACCTGGGATAGTGGAATTCTCCCAGTGTGGATTTTCCCCTTCCCAGCAGCTCCAGTGGTCGGTAGCCGATATTTTCCCTGGGAATCCTGGATTTTCCTCACCTCCAACCTCCCAAATTTGAGCCAAAAGTCCAAACTCGCCCTCGCCTTGCCCTGACCCTGATCCAGGGAGCTGCCGCCTCCTGATCCTTTAAATCCCAAGGAAAAGCATCCCCGAGGGCCGGCTGAAACCCTGGATTGATCCCATCAAACAGGGACACGGTTCAAAGCTTGGAGTTGAGGATTTTACGGGATCGAAACCATTCCATGATTCCATAAAAAAGTGGGAAAAGAGCTCTGAAGCCACCTGGATGAATGGAAGGCATAAAGTTCTGGCATTTCAATATTTCCTGAACATTCAACCCACAGAATGCATCAGGGTTTCCAAAGGACTATTCCATGAGGATGGATCCCATGGATCCCAGAAAGGTCTGGGGAGGACAGGAAGGAAAATGACACGAAAATCCCAAATCCAGGAGGTTTTTCCATGGGTTCCGCATTCCCGGGAAGGAAGAGCATGATCCCATTCCAGGCCCAATCCCACAATTCCCCATCCCTGGAGGGATTTCTCATCCATGGGGACACGGTTTAAAGCTTGGAGCTGAGGATTTTAGGGGATCAAAACCAATCCATGATTCCATAAAAAAGCAGGAAAAGTGCTCCTAAGGCACCTGGATGAATGGGAGGCGTAAAGTTCCGGCATTCCAATATTTCCTGAACATCCAACCCATGGAATGCCCCACTTTTCCAAAGGGTCACCTTTGGACGCTTCCATGAGGATGGATCCCATGGATTCCGGAAGGGTCTGGGGAGGAGAGGGAGGAAAATGCCAGGAGAATCCCAAATCCAGGAGGTTTTTCCATGGGTTCTGCATTCCCGGGAGGGAAGAGCACGATCCCATTCCAGGCACAATCCCACAATTCCCCATCCCTGGAGGGATTTCTCATCCATGGGGACATGGTTCAAAGCTTGGAGTTGATGATTTTATAGGACTGAAACCATTCCATGATTCCATAAAAAAGCGGGAAAAGTGCTCCTAAGACACCCGGATGAATGAAAAATGTCAAGTTCTGACATTCCAATACTTCCTGAACATCCAACCCAAACCCACGGAATTCCCCAGTTTTCCAAAGGGGAAAACTGGATGTTTCCATGAGGATGGATCCCATGGATCCCAGAAGGGTCTGGGGAGGAGAGGGAGGAAAATGCCAGGAGAATCCCAAACCCGGGAGGTTTTTCCATGGGTTCTGCATTCCCGGGAAGGAAGAGCACAAACCCTTTCCAGGCCCAATCCCACAATTCCCCATCCATGGAGGGATTTCTCATCCATGGGGACACGGTTCAAAGCTTGGAGTTGATGATTTTACGGGAACAAAGCCAGTTCATGATCCCATAAAAAAGCGGGAAAAGTGCCCTGAAGCTACCTGGATGAATGGAATGTGTAAAGCTCCAGCATTCCAATATTTCCTGAACATCCAACCCTTGGAATGCCCCAGCTTTTCCAAAGGGTCACCAGAGGTTTCTATGAGGATGGATCCCATGGATCCCACAAATCCTGGAAGGGTGTGGGGAGGACAGGGAGGAAAAAGCAGGAATGACACAAAAATCCCAAATCCAGGAGGTTTTCCCATGGGTTCCGCATTCCCGGGAAGGAAGAGCACGATCCCATTCCAGGCACCATCCCACAATTCCCCCTTTTTCCGGACACGGACTTTGTCACTCCCTTGGAGCACCTTAAACCAGGAATAATTTTGCCCTAAACTCGGTTTTAATCCCTTTGGAAAAGCTCCCAAAACCCTGAGGCCTGGAATTAACCGGGCTTGGCTGGGAGGAATTTCTGGGAAAAAAAAAAAATAGGGAATGAGGTGACCTCTTCCAAGGTCAGGCTGAAATTCCCAAAGAATGCGACAACATTCAGCCTTGGAGGGGCCGTATCCCGGGAAAAGGAAAACAGGAATTCGCCCCGGGCAGGCCCTGAGAGCTGGAATTTCTCCAGAGGATCCAATCCTTTGGAAATATCCCGGAATTTCCCATCCATGGATGCACCCAGCTGAGTTTTTCCCGCTTTTCCCGCATCCTAAAAATCTGTGGAATCGGGAAAACGCCACCGGCAGCTTTTGCATGGGATTCTTTCCCAAATAAAGCAGGAATGGAATTCCCAGATTTCCAGCTCCTCTGCTCATCCAGACTCCTGGAAATCCCTTGGGGATCAACTTTTGAGGCTGATTTTCCCAAAAAAACCCCGATTCTTTTGGAATGTCTTCCATGAATTATGAATGAAACTCAATTTTTCCTTCTATTTTCCATGGAAAACCAATCCAGGGAGAAAATCGGGATAACCCAACACCTTCAGCTGGAAGATTTCCGAAATCCAGGCTTAATTTCCCATCCCAAATAAATTCAAATTCCTCACAACTGGGTCTAATATCCCAGGCAAGATCCCCTCTAGCGGGAAATTCTGGAATATGTCGAGATCCCGGAATTTATTCCCGGTCCTCCAGGTGATTTTTCCTCTTCCAGGACCAGCATCACCTGAATCCAAGGAAATGAGCGATCCTGTCGTTATTCCCTGGATTTCTGGGAATGAAATTCAACCTTTGGCCTCTGGAATTCCATTTCCAGACAAATCCGGGACAATAAATCCCATTTTCCATTAAAAATCCCTTCCCGTGGCTTTTTCCAAGGCAATTTCTCCATCTGCTGGTGAAAAAGCAACTCCCAAAAAGCTGGGATTGATCCAGGCCGGAATTTTCCATCTTTTTTTTTCACTTCCTGACTTCCCAAATCCCACTGGAACAGGGAAAACATCGGATGGGTCTGGGAATTTCTTCCCTCTCTTTCCACTGCAGGAATTGGGATGAGTTTGATGGGCAGGATGATCCCTGGAAACTCCAGGAACAGATTCCCAAATCCCAGGGATGGATTCCCTGATCCCAGAAATGAAATCCCAAACTCCAGGAATGGATTCCCAAATCAAGGAATGGATTCTCAAATACCAGGGATGGATTTCCAAACCCAGGAATAAATTCCCTGATCCCAGGGATGGATTCCCAAATCCCAGGGACAGATTCCCAGATCCCAGGAACGCTTTCCTAAATCCCAGGATGGATTCCCTGATCCCAAGGATAAATTCCTAAATCCAGGGTTGCATTCCCAAATCCCAGGAATGAATTCCCAAATCTCAGGGATAAATTCCCTGATCCTAGGACTGCATTCCCAAATCTCAGGAATGGATTCCCTAATCCCAGGATGGGTTCCCAGATCCCAGGGATGCATTCCCAAATCCCAGAACAGATTCCCAGATCCCAGGGATGCATTCCCAAATCCCAGAACAGATTCCCAAATCCCAGGAATGGATTCACAAATCCCAGGAATAAATTCCCTGATCCCAGGAATAAATTCCCTGATCCCAGGAGTGGATTCTGAAATCCCAGAACGAATTCCCAAATCCCAGGAACGGATTCCCACATCCAGAGATGGATTCCCTGATCCCAGAAATGAATTCCCAAATCCCAGGGATGGATTCCTTTCATTCCACACCCCCCCTGACAATTCCAACCCCAAATTATTCCCAAAGGATAAATTCATATTTTTTAAAAAAGGATAAATTCATTTTTTTAAAACAAAAAATTCCATTTTTTTTTAAATCAATAAGACATTCCCACAGATTTTTTTGGATCTGATCCATAGGATTTGGAATGTTTGCTTGGGAAAAAAAAAAGGGATTCAGGTGGATTTTAAAGGATTCCCCAGTCCCAGTGAATATTTTATTTGGGATTTTTAACGGGATAGGGATGGAAGTTGGATGAGGGAGAAGGAATTCCATGGAAAAGGAGGAGTGGATTTTCCTCCTGGAAAACTTTGGATCAGGAATAAATTTGCTCCTCTCCGTTCTCCAAACGGAGCCACATCCCAAATTTCCAGCGCGATTCCAAGAGCAGGACGGGGAATCCGAGTTTTCCTGCCCCAATTCCATCCTGGAGTTTTTAAGGCATAAAAATCCCTTCCCAAAATTCCCACAGATCCCAGGGGGAAAAGCCTGGATCCAATGGGAAAACCTTTTTGTTGTCGGGATTCCTGATTAAAGAGGGCCTTGAAAAATCGGGATTGGGATTGAAATTCCAAGGAAATCCAGAGCCTGTGTCCATATTCCCACTCCTGATCAAACAGGGCCTTGAAAAAATTGGGATTGGGATTGAAATTCCAAGGAAATCCCATCTTTTTTTTCCATATTCCCGTTTTTCCAAGGATGGGCATTTAGGGCAGAATTCCCAACCCTGGAATTCCAGGTTTCCCTGGAGCACCCATCATTCTCTTCCCAAACATTCCCGTGGTTCTGGGCATCATTCCCAACCTCTCTCCTGAAGTTTTCCCACCTTTTCAGGACCTCTGGAATTTTGGGAATTTTGGAGCCGAGCGACCTCATCCAGACAGAAAATTCCCTTCGTTTTTCCAGGCTCGTCTCCCACCTGGATGAGGTGGGGGGGAGAGAAGGGGAAGGAAAATAGGGACAAGGAAAACTGGGAAAAATGGGAAATATTTCGGCAGCCGGGTTGGAAAAGCAGCAGGAAAATGGAAATAAAATTAATTAAATAAAATTAAAATAAATAAAATAAAATAAAATAAAAAGAAAATCCCGTTCCTGTGGATAAAGGATCAGAGGGAATTCTCCCTATGGAGCAGACAATTCCAGGATATCCTGAGTTTGAATTATCCCGAGATTTTCCGCGCTATCCCCAAAACAATCTGGAGTTAAATCCAGAATTTTAAGGCAGAAATTGCTGGAATATTCCCCCCAAAAAGCTGGAAAATGCCGCTCCCGATAAAACCACCCAGGAATTCCTGGGAAAGGAGGGAACAGCGGCCACATGGAAGTGGAGTGGAATTCCTGCCTTTCCTCAGCACAAAAAAATTCGGGAAAATGCAGCTGAATCTCCTGGAAAAGATGGAATTCCTGGAGTTTCCTGCAGCAATCCAGGGAAAGAGGCACCGGAGAAGGAAGGAAAAATTCCAGTGTGTCCAAAAACCTCTTGGAATTCTCCAGGCCTGGGAGAATTCCATCCTTTAGGATTTTCCTGGAATTCCCATAATCCCAAAAATTCCCCATGGGGCGGAGGTGCTGAGCGCCAGGAAATCTTTCTCCAGCTTCTCCCAGAAGAAGAAATTCGGGATGAATCCCATTCTCCTTCTCCTGAGCATTCCCACTTTTATCCAAACTCCTCATTCCCACCCCGGCTTCCAGCTCCGTTCCATCCCATTCCCGCTGGATTTTTCCCTTCTTTTCCCAAACCAATTCCCGGTTTTCCTTTGGAGAGCCAAATCCCGGCAGCTCCTTTTCCAAACGGGAATAATTCCACACATCCAGGCAGGAATATCTGGAAAAGCAAATCCTGCTCATCCCGTTGAAATTTGCTGGAGCATTCCCAAAAAAAAATTCCAGCCGTGTCCTTCCGGGCGGTCACTTCTTCTTTGCCGGAGCTTTGGATTTTCCGTCGGATTTTCCAGCTTCTCCTTCCTTTTCCCCCTTTTTCCCTTGTTTCTTGTCGTTCGTGTCCTTTCCCTTTTCCCCCTTTTCCTTTCCCTCCTTTTCTCCTTTCCCTCCTTTTTCCTCTTTCCCTCCTTTTTCCCCCTTTTCCCCTTTTTCCCCTTTTTCCCCCTTTTCTCCATCCTTTTTTTTGGCTCCGTCCTTCCCTTCCTTCTTGGATTCCTCCTTCTGCTCCTTCTCCCCGTCCTTCTGCTTGGAGCCTTTGGATCCGTCCTTCTTCCCATCCTTCTTCTCCACTTTTCCGGACACCGTGGGAACCTCTTCCTCCTTTTTTTCTTCCGCCACCTGAGCTGTTTCCAAGGACAGAAAAACAAAAAAACAGGGAAGGGATTGACGTGGATTGAAACGAGCTGGGAATTGTCAGAATTCCAGCTGGAAATCTGGGAGAAAAGGGAAAATATTCCTGCAGGGGATTTTCCCGTCATGCTGATTGCTCCCGGGGAGGATTTTTTGGGAATGGAGAAGCAGAAAATCCAAGAGTGGATGGATCCAGTTGGGAAAGAGAAGTCATGGAAATCATTCCCGAAATTCCTTGGAGAACCATCTCATCCCACAGGGATTAACTCCAAGGACAAGGATTGAGTGGAAGGACAAGGATTTATTCATGGAATTGGCTTCAGCTCCACAGGGAGGGCTGGGAATTCCCAGTTTCCGGTCAGATATCCCAGAAATCCCCGGAAATCCCCGGAAATCCCCAGAAAACCTGGGATTTGTGCGAATTCCCATTGTTCAGCTCCTAACTCTGCATTTGGCTGGTGTGAATTTCCCCAAGGAATTCCTGAATTCCCACAGTTTGAAGCAGCACATCCCGAATTCCGGAATTGCCGTTTTTATGGAATTCCAGCTTGCGGAGAGGCACAGGAAAGAAGGAAAAAAAGCCATCCAAAGGAAGAATCCAGGAATGGAGAAGCAGAAAATCCAATGATTCCCTTGGAAAAGAGAAGTCACAGGAATCATTCCCGAAATTCCTTGGAGAACCATCTCATCCCACAAGGATTAACTCCAAGGACAAGGATTGAGTGGAAGGACAAGGATTTATTCATGGAATTGGCTTCAGCTCCACAGGGAGGGCTGGGAATTCCCAATTTTGGGTCAGATATCCCAGAAATCCCCAGAAATCCCCGGAAATCCTGGGATTTGTGGAAATTCCCATTGTTCAACTCTTAATTCTGCATTTTGTGAATTTCTCCAAGGAATTCCTGAATTCCTGCAGTTTGGGATTTGCCTCTTCTCCACGGATTGAAGCAGCACATCCCGAATTCCGGAATCGCCGTTTTTTATGGAATTCCAGCTCCCGGAGAGACACAGGAAACAGAGGGGGAAAAAACATCCAAAGGTGTTGAGGAAAAATGGGAAAATCCAGGAATGGAGAAGCAGAAAATCCAAGGAAAAGAGAAGTCACGGGAATCATTCCCGAAATTCCTTGGAGAACCATCTCATCCCACAAGGATTAACTCCAAGGACAAGGATTGAGTGGAAGGACAAGGATTTATTCATGGGATTGGCTTCAGCTCCACAGGGAGGGCTGGGAATTCCCAGTTTCCGGTCAGATATCCCGGAAATCCCGGGATTTGTGCAAATTCCCGTTGTTAATTCTGCATTTGGCTGGTGTGAATTTCTCCAAGGAATTCCTGAATTCCTACAGTTTGAAGCAGCACATCCCGAATTCCGGAATCGCCGTTTTTATGGAATTCCAGCTCGCGGAGAGGCACAGGAAAGAAGGAAAAAAAGGCATCCAAAGGAAGAATCCAGGAACGGAGCAGCAGCGAATCCAAGGAAAGGAGAAGGCCCAGGCTGGGTGGGAATCATTCCCTAAGTTCCCTGGAGCACCATCTCATCCTCTTCCTGCAGCACGGGCAGCGAGCGCGGGGGCCGGGCCGGGCCCGACGGAGGGAGGAGATTTTCCGCAGAGCCTACGGAACCGGGAGAGGAGCGTGAGAGCGGCCGGGGAAAATTCGGGAATGCGGAATTCTGAGAGCGCCGCTGGAGCCCCCGGGATTCCCCAACCCAAGGGAATCGGAATTCCCGCCCGGAATTGAAATGTGGAACTCCCGGACAGGAGGGGGAGGGTTGGGAATGGATGGGAAAAGTGGGAAAAATGGGGAAAGTGGGAAAATGGGGAAAATGGGGAAAATGGGGAAAGTGGGGAAAATGGGGAAAATGGGGAAAATGGGAAAAGTGGGAAAAATGGGGAAAATGGGAAAAGTGGGGAAAATGGGGAAAGTGGGAAAAGTGGGGAAAATGGGAAAAGTGGGGAAAATGGGAAAAGTGGGAAAAATGGGGAAAGAGGGAAAAGTGGGAAAAGTGGGGAAAATGGGGAAAGTGGGAAAAGTGGGAAAAGTGGGAAAAATGGGAAAAATGGGAAAAGTGGGAAAAGTGGGAAAAATGGGATACGGCCTCTGGTTTTCCCAGGAAAGGTTTGGATTGAATCTTGGGGGAAAAAAGGAATTCCTAATTTGAGGAGCGATTAAAGTTTGGGAAGTGTTGGAATCACCGCACCTGGAAGGGTTGGAAAAAAAAATCAGGAATTTCTCTGGGGTTTTGAGTGGGATTTGGGTCAAAACTGGATTTGAGGGATCTGAGGGGATTTTCCAACGTTAATTTGGGAATGAAGGAATGATTCCGACTCGAACCAACAGGAAAATTCCCACTGATCCCAAGGATTTTATCCCAAAATCCCGGCCTGCTGCCCTCAGTCCTCACTGGGGGGGTTGATCTGGGTGGTGGCACCACGGGAGGGACTCTGAGCTCCCAGAATCCCAAAAAAAAGGCGGGAATCTCCTCTGGGAATGTTGGTGAGGTCATTGAGGGACTTTGTGCTCCCACAATCCCAAAAAAAACATAGGAATTACCTCCGGGAATGTTGATGAGCTCATTGAGGGACTTTTCACTGCCACAATCCCCCAAAAAAGCGGGAATTACCTGCAGGAATGTCAGTGAGCTCTCTGAGGGACTTTGCACTCCCAGAATCCCAAAAAAAAGCAGGAATTACCCCCAGGAATATCGGTGAGCTCGCTGAGGGACTTTGGGTTCCCAGAATTCCACAAAAAATCAGGAATTACCCCGGGAATGTTGGTGAGCTCAATGAGGGACTTTGGATTCCCACAATCCCAAAAAAAAAAATCGAGAATTGCCTCCGGGAATGTAGATGAGCTCATTGAGGGATTTTGCACTCCCAGAATTCCATAAAAAAACCAGGAATTACCTTGGGGAATGTCGGTGAGCTCATTGAGGGATTTTGCACTCCCAGAATTCCAAAGAAAATCAGGAATTACCTCTGGGAATGTGGGTGAGGTCACTGAGGGCCTTTGCGCTCCCAGAATCCCAAAAAAACCCAGGAATTACCTCCGGGAATATCGGTGAGCTCTCTGAGGAACTTTGCACTCTCAGAATCCCAAAGAAAACCGGGAATTACCTCCGGGAATTTCTGTGAGCTCGCTGAGGGATTTTGGGTTCCCAGAATTCCATAAAACCCCAGGAATTACCTCCGGGAATCTCGGTGAGCTCATTGAGGGACTTTGGGTTCCCAGAATCCCAAAGAAAACCGGGAATTACCTCCGGGAATGTCGGTGAGCTCAGTGAGGGATTTTGCACTCCCAGAATTCCATAAAACCCCAGGAATTACCTCCGGGAATTTCGGTGAGCTCGCCGAGGGGCGGCACGGTGTCCAGCTTGTCCGCGTAGTTCTTGGCCGCCTTGCGCTGGGCGTAGCGCGCCTCGATCTCCTTCCGCGTGCGCGGGATGCGGCACTTGAAGATGCAGCACAGAGTGATAACTGGGAATGGGAAACACGGAATGACATGGGAAACTGGGAATGGGAATGGGAAACTGGGAATGACGTGGGGAATGGGAATGGGAAACCGGGAACGGGAATGGGAAACTGGGAATGACATGGGGAATGGGAAACTGGGAATGGGAAACCGGGAATGACGTGGGGGATTGGGAAACTGGGAATGACGGTGAGGAACTGGGAATGGGAAACTGGGAATGGGAAACTGGGAATGGGAAACACGGAATGACGTGGGGAATGGGAATGACAGTGAGGAACTGGGAATGGGAAACTGGGAATGATGTGGGAAACTGGGAATGGGAAACTGGGAATGGGAAACTGGGAATGGGAAACCGGGAATGGGAATGGGAATGGGAAACCGGGAATGGGAATGGGAAACCGGGAATGGGAAACTGGGAATGGGAATGGGAAAATGGGAACAGGAATGGGAAACTGGGAACGGGAATGGGAATGGGAAACCGAGAATGGGAAACTGGGAATGGGAATGGGAAAATGGGAACAGGAATGGGAAACTGGGAACGGGAATGGGAATGGGAAACCGAGAATGGGAAACTGGGAATGGGAAACCAGGAATGACGCGGGGAATGGGAAACTGGGAACGGGAATGGGAAACTGGGAATGGGAAACCAGGAATGGGAAACCGGGAATGGGAAACCGGGAATGACGTGGGATTGGGAATGGGAAACTGGGAATGATGGTGAGGAACTGGGAATGGGAAACTGGGAATGATGTGGGGAATGGGAAACCGGGAATGACGTGGGAAACTGGGAATGGGAAACCTGGAATGACGTGGGAACGGGAATGGGAATGGGAAACTGGGAATGGGAAACATGGAATGACGTGGGGATGGGAATGGGAATGGGAATGGGAAACTGGGAATGACGTGGGGAATCGGGAATGGGAAACCAGGAATGACAGTGAGGGATTGGGAACGGGAAACTGGGAATGCCGTGGGGGACTCGGAATGGGAAACGGGGAATTCCAGTGAGGGACTGAGAACGGGAAACCGGGAATGCCAGTGAGGGATTGGGAGTGGGAAACTGGGAATGCGGTCGGGAACTGGGAATGGGAAATGGGGAATGCCATGGGGAACCGGGAATGGGAAACTGGGAATTCTGTGGGGACTGGAAATGGGAAACTGGGAATTCTGTGGGGATTGGGAGTGGGAAACTGGGAACGCCGGTGAGGGACTGGGAGTGGGAAACAGGGAATGCCGGTGAGGGATTGGGAACGGGAAATGGGGAATTCCAGTGAGGGATTGGGAACGGGAAACTGGGAATGCCGTGGGGAACCAGGAAGGGGAAATGGGGAATGCCGTGGGGAACTGGGAATTCCATGGGGAACCAGGAATGGGAAACTGGGAATGCCGGTGGGGATTGGGAATGGGAAATGGGGAATTCTGGGTGAATTTCTGGGAATGTGAAATGTGGAATTGTGGGGGAGTTACTGGGAATAGGACAGGAAAATGAGCAATTCTGGGTGAGTTACTGGGAATGGAGAGAGAGAAACGAGGATTTAACTGGGAATGGGAATGGGAAATGTGGAATTCTGGGGGAGTTATTGGGAATAGGACAGGAAAATGAGGAATTCTGGGTGAGTTCCTGGAATGGGAAACATGGAATTTTGGGTGATTTTCTGGGAATGAGAGAGGGAAATGAGGATTTAACTGGGAACGGGAAACACGGAAATGTGGGTGATTTTCTG
The DNA here is from genome assembly GCA_910950805.1 of Acrocephalus scirpaceus scirpaceus. Taxonomy (NCBI): domain Eukaryota; kingdom Metazoa; phylum Chordata; class Aves; order Passeriformes; family Sylviidae; genus Acrocephalus; species Acrocephalus scirpaceus. The sequence goes on from OU383773.1 coordinate 152,411,443, forward strand.
GGAATGGGGCAGGGAAATCAGGAATTCCGGGGATAACTGGGAATGGCGATGGGGAAAAAGGAATTCAGGATGAATTCCTGGGAATGAGAAATAAGGATTTGGGTTGGGGTTTGGGAATGGGAGCAGGAAACACGGGAATGTGGGGGAGTTATCGGGAATGGGAGAGGGAAACATGGATTTGGTCCCTGGATCCCTGGAGGTGTCCAAGGGATGTGGAAATTCCGGGAAAAGGGATGGATGGACATGACAGGGAATTCTTTCCATAGGGATCCCAAGGAATTCTGGGAATTCTTTCTGTAGGGATCCCGAGAAATTCAGGGAATTCTTTCTGTAGGGATCTTGAGGAATTCAGGGAATTCTTCCTGTAGGGATCCTGAGGAATTCAGGGAATTCTTTCCATAGGGCTCCCAAGGAATTCAGGTATAAGGACTGGACGGACCTGACAGGGAATTCTTTCCATAGGGATCTTGAGGAATTCCGGGAATTCTTTCCATAGGGATCTTGAGGAATTCCAGAAAAAGAGATGGACCTGACAGGGAATTCTTTCCATAGGGATCCCGAGGAATTCCGGGAATTCTTTTGATAGGGATCCCGAGGAATTCCAGGAGTTCTTTTGATAGGGATCCCGAGGAATTCCAGAGAAAGGGATGGACCTGACAGAGAATTCTTTCCTTAGGGATCCCGAGGAATTCTGGGAATTCTTTCCATAGTGATCCCGAGGAATTTGATGCCTCAGGAAACATGGGAACCCCTCTGGACTACAGGAAAACCCCAAATTTTTCCTGGTTTTGCGTTCCCTAAATTCCCTGTGGGGATTCCCAAATTGTTTTCCCAGGAAATAAGAGCAGGGAAAATTCGGGATTTGGAATTTCCTCCTGTTTTTTATGGGATGGCGCCACCTTGTGGAATGCGCTGGGAGCCGCACCCGGACCGGATTTATGGATTGGTCGGATTGGAATTTATTTATAAATGATAATAATTCCTAAATTATAATAATTAATATAATTAATTTCTTAAACTGTAATTATTATATATCCTAATAAAATAATTTCTAAAATATAATAATTAATATAATTAATTTCTTAAACTATAATTATCGTATATAATAATATAATAATTTCTAAACTACAATAATTAATATAATTAATTTCTTAAACTATAATTATTATATATTTTAATAATTTCCAAACTATAATAATTATTTATAAACTATAATAATAAGATTATTTTAATTATATAATTATAATATTAGATATAATAATTATATAATTATATAATATTAATATTTAACAATATTTTGCTATATACGCTCTAAATATTATTAGATCCATTGTATTTATATAAATATAAATTATATATTATCTATTAATTAAATTATTACATTAAATTATTAAATAATTATTAAATCATAATTATTAAATAATTAATAAAAAATTAGATTAAATTCTAGCTATGTTATATATCAATTAAATTATTAATAATGTTTTACATTGTATTATTAATAATATATATTTATATTATTTATTATGACAGCAGATAATTAGATAATTATCTAAATGTATTATTATTTATAACACAGAGATATATTAGCCATTAAAATAATTTTAATTAATTATAATTATAATAATATAAATGGTTATTTAAATTACTATCTAATTAACAAACTAATTAACTATCTAATTAACAAACGAATACCAATTTAATAACAAACGAATTAAAATAAGTATAACTTTAATTATTACTATAATAATAATTAAAATTATATTTACAACCCAATTATCTTTTAATATTTATTTCTGTTTTTTAATTTGCTGTTTCCCTATTTTGTTTTAAATGATATTATAAAATATTACATTTGTATTGATTTTTGTTGTTATAAATTTATAATATTTATTTATATTTACATTTATTTTATATTTCTATATTTTTATTTTCTATTTATTTTTCTCTTTATTTCTATTTTTAATTCCCTACTTTTCCATTTCATTCCCTTTCCCAGTTCCCTGATTTTCCATGGATTTTCATCCCAAATTCCATCCTCGGCGGGAATGGGGGTGGAGCTTGGGCCACGCCCACTCGGGAATTCCAGCTGGGAATCTCCAGTGGGAAATCCCTTGGGAATTCTCACCCACAGCCAGGAATTCCATCCCTCGGGAATTCCAGAGTTCCAGGAAACTTGAGAGGAATCCAGGGAATTCTGGGATCTCTCCAGAATTATCTTGGAAAGCGATTCCAGCTGGGAAAAAACTATTCCAGCTGGGAATTCCAGTTTGGAGCTGGGAAATCCTCTGGGAATTCCCAATTCCATCCCTTGGGAATTCCCAATTCCATCCCTCGGGAATTCTCCTGGAATTCTGCACCCCTGAAAGGAATCCAGGGAATTCTGGGATGGAATTCCCTCAAAAAGTGATTCCAGCTGGGAATTCCATCCCTTGGGAATTCGGGAATTCCTGCACCCCTGAAAGGAATCCAAGGAATTCTGGGATCACTCCCAGGGAAGGAATTCCCTTGGAAAGTGATTTCAGCTGGGAATTCCAGCTTGGAGCTGGGAAATCCCTCAGGAATTCCCACCCACAGCCGGGAATTCCAGGAAACCTGAAAGGAATCCAGGGAATTCTGGGATGGAATTGCCTCGGAAAGTGATTCCAGCTGGGAATTCCAGTTTGGAGCTGGGAAATCCCTCGGGAATTCTCAGTTCCATCCCTTGGGAATTCCAGAATTCCAAGACATTTGAAAGGAATCCAGGGAATTCTGGGATCTCTCCAGAATTATCCTGGAAAGAGATTCCAGCTGGGAATTCCAGTTTGGAGGTGGGAGATCCCTCGGGAATTCCCAATCCCCTCCCTTGGGAATTCTCCTGGAATTCTGTACACCTGGAAGGAATCCAGGGAATCTGGGATCACTCAGGGAAGGAATTCTCTCGGAACACCTCTGGAATTCCCGGGATAAAGAGGAAGGAAAAAGAGGCGGGAAAATCCAACAGGATCAGGAGCAGCCCCCAGGAATTTTGGGAACGTTCCCAATCCCGGGATTGCTGCTGTGGGAAGCTGGAAAAGTGGGAAATTCCCGGATTTCCTGAATTCCCATTCCCAGCTCCCAGGAAAATCCGCGGCTGCTCCGAATTTTCCGGATCCTCCAGGAAAGCACCGGAACCTCGGAACAACGGGGGAGCCGGGAATTCCATGGAATTCCGGAACAATCCCGGTTTTCCTAAGGAATCCCATTTGAATTGGAGGGGATGAAGAATTCCTGGATTCCCAAAAACCCCGCGGGGTCGGGAAGAAACGTTTGGGATTTATCCCGGAGTTTCCAATCCCTGGGATCGGCCCCAAATCCCTTTTCCTCCAGGAATCTGCTGCGGGATTGGGGATTTGGGATTTTGCCTGAGTTGGGAATTTGGGGCTTTTTTCTGAGTTTGGAATTCCGTTATTTCCCTAATTTTGGGATTTAGGAATCCAGCCTGGTTCGGGAATTTGGGGGATTTTTCTTGAGTTTGGGATTTTGCCTGAGTTTGGAATTCCGTTGTTTCCTGAATTTTGGGATTTGGGAATTTGCCTGGGTTTGGGATTTGGGATTTTGCCTGAGTTTGGAATTCCGTTATTTCCCTAATTTTGGAATTTAGGGAATTTCCCTGGTTTGGGAATTTGGGGATTTCTCCTGAGTTTGGGGTTTGGGATTTTCCCTGGTTTGGGATTCAGTTATTTCGTGAATTTTGGGGTTTAGGGGATTTGCCTGGTTTGGAATTTCAGGGATTTCTCCTGAGTTTGGGAATTTAGGGAATTTCCCTGGTTTGGGAATTTAGGGAATTTCCCTGGTTTGGGAATTTGGGGATTTCTCCTGAGTTTGGGATTTGGGATTTTTCCTGAGTTTGGAATTAAATTATTTCTCGAATTTTGGGATTTAGGGAATTTGCCTTGTTTGGAAAGTTGGGATTTCTCCTGAGTTTGGGATTCAGGTACTTCCCTAATTTGGGGATTTAGGGAATTTGCCTGGTGTGGGATTTGGGATTTGGGATTTTGCCTGGGTTTGGAATTCAATTATTTCCCTAATTTGGGGATTTAAGGATTTGGCCTGACTTTGGAATTAGGATTTTTCCTGGTTTTTGGAATTAGAGATTTTTGCCTGGCTTGAGAATTTGGAATTTTTCCCGGTTTTAAGATTTGGGATTTTGACTGGATTTGGGGTTTTCCATTCCCGGCTTCCCACTGAAACACCCAGGCTGTCACTTCCTTTATCCGTTTATTCCGGAATTTCTGGGATCAGGATCACACCTGGATGATTTCTGTGGATCCCTTTCCCCTCGGGATACTCCGAGTCAAATTTCCCGGATTTTTCCTCAACATTTCCAGGTTAAAAATCCTGGGGGTTTAAAATCGGGAAATCTTGGAATTCCAAACATTCCAGTGGTAAAACCCCCAAAATTTCCATCTGGAAATTGTCCCTTCCCATGGGAATGAATGGGTTTGAAGGTCCAATCTGACTCAACCCATTCCAAGGGGTTCCAATTCCCTGAGGGAAATTTGGGAATGTGGAGAACTCCCCAGAGTGGGAATTGCTCAGGGATGGCGCTGGATGAAATTCCAGTTGAGAATATCCGGACAGATCCCGATCCCATCCCAGTGACTGGGGCAAAAAAAACCCTGGGATTTAAAATCCCTGCAAAAACCAAATGGAAAATCTTGGAATTCCAAACATTCCAGTGGTAAAACCCCAAAATTCCCTGCTGGAAATTGTCCCTTCCCATGGGAATGAATGGGTTTGAAGGTCCAATCTGACTCAACCCATTCCAAGGGGTTCCAATTCCCTGAGGGAAATTTGGGAATGTGGAGAACCCTCCCCAGAGTGGGAATTGCACAGGGATGGCACTGGATCAAATTCCAGTTGGGAATATCCAGACAGATCCCGATCCCATCCCAGTGATCTGGGCCAAAAAAACTCTGGGATTTAAAATTCCGGTTAAAACCAAATGGAAAATCTTGGAATTCCAGTGGTAGGACCCCCAAAATTCCTTCTATTGGAAGGATCCAGAGGGCTGGGAGGAAACGGTCTGGAAGGTTCATCCCAATCCACGGCATTCCCTGATTCCCAAATAATTCCGTAATTCCCACCTAAAGCATTCCCTGATTCCCAAATAATTCCGTAATTCCCACCTAAAGCATTCCCTGATTCCCAACCCCAAACATTCCCTGATTCCCAAAGCATTCCCTGATTCCCAACCTCAAATATTCCAGGATTCCTGACCCAAAGCATTCCATGATTCCCAAATAATTCTGTAATTCCCGCCTAAAGCATTCCATGATTTTGAACTCAAAACATTCCATAATTCCCAACCCCAAACATTCCATAATTCCCAACCCAAAACATTCCCTGATTCCCAAAGCATTCCCTGCTTCCCAACCCAAAATATTCCATAATTCCCAAAGCATTCCCTGATTCGCACCCAGAACATTCCATAATTCCCAAAGCATTCCATAATTCCTAACCCAAAATATTCCATAATTCCCAAAACATTCCCTGATTCCCAACCCAAAGCATTCCCTGATTCCCACCCAGAACATTCCATGATTCCCAAAACATTCCCTAATTCCCACCTGAAACATTTTATTATTCCCAAGTCAAAACATTCCATAATTCCCAACCCAAGGCATTCCCTGATTCCCACCCAAAGCTTCCACAATTCCCATAACATTCCTTGATTCCTGACCCAAAGCATTCTCTGATTCCCAAAGCATTCCCTGGAATTCCCTGGAATTCCCCAGGATTTCTCCTCCAGACCGGCCCTGGCGATCCACGGCCGATCCCACCCAGCCCATCCCTCCCTCCTCGGCCATTCCCGGGGGCTTTTCCCAGTGGGAATCCATCCTGGGAATAAATTCTGGGAATTCCGGGAATTCTGGCACCCACCCAGCCCATCCCTCCCTCCTCGGATATTCCTGGGGGCTTTTCCCAAGAAGAATCCATGCTGGGAATAAATTTTGGGAATTCTGGCACCCACCCAGCCCATCCCTTCCTCCTCGGACATTCCTGGGGGCTTTTCCCAAGAGGAATCCATGCTGGGAATAAATTCTGGGAATTCCGGCACCCACCCAGCCCATCCATCCCTCCTTGGGCATTTCCGGGGGCGTTTCCCAATGGGAATCCAACCCGGGAATAAATTCCAGTATTCCGGGAATTCCGGCACCCATCGGGTCAATCCATCCCTCCTGGCCCATTCCCGGGGGCTTTTCCCAGTGGGAATCCATCGCAGGAATTTGGGAATTCCGGAATGCCGGCACCCATTCAGCCAATCCATCCCTCCTGGGCCATTCCCGGGGGCTTTTCCCAGCGGGAATTCTGGGAATCATTCCAGGAATTTCAGCCGATCCCACTCAGCCGATCCCTCCCTCCTCGGGCATTCCCGGGGGTATTTCCCAATGGGAATCCAGCCCGGGAATAAATTCTGGGAATTCCGGCACCCACCCGGGCCAATCCATCCCTCCTCGGGCATTCCTGGGGTCGTTTCCCAACGGGAACCCATCCTGGGAATAAATTACGGAATTCCAGGAATTCCGGCACCCACCCAGTCCATCCATCCCTCCTCGGGCACTCCCAGGGGCATTTCCCTGTGGGAATCCCTCCTGGGAATTCGGGAATTTAGGAATTCTGGCACCCACTCAGCCAATCCCTCCCTCCCGGCCCATTATTCCCATTATTCCCGGAATTATTCCGGGAATTCTCCCGGCACTCACTGACGGAGAGCACGA
>OU383773.1:152418285-152500182 GCA_910950805.1 Acrocephalus scirpaceus scirpaceus
AAACTTGGTTGCTTCAAAGGTGCTCCAACTCCATTAAACCACCCAAAACCAGGTTTGGGTTTTATTACAAAAGCTTTTGGTTTATTATGAAAACCCCAAAAATTAGAAAACTTGTGGCTTACAAGGTGCTCCAATTCTATTAAATCACCCCAAACCAGGTTTGGTTTTATTAAGAAAGACCAACCCAGCAAACCCAACCCTTGGTGGCTTCCAAGGTGTCCAACTCCATTTGACCACCCAAAAATAGCTTTGGGTTTTGTTATGAAAGGTTTGGATTTATTACGAAAGACCAACCCCAAAATAACATCCCTTGGTGGCTTCTAAGATGCTCCAATTCTATTTAACCACACAAAACCAGGTTTGGGTCATTATTAAAGTTTTTGGTTTTATTACGAAAGACCAACCCCAAAAATAACAGAATTTGGTCGTTTCCAAGGTGCTCCAACTCCATTTGACCACACAAAACCAGGTCTGGATTTATTATGAAAGGTTTTGGGTTTATTGTGAAAGACCAACCCAAAAAATAACAAAACTTGGTTGCTTCCAAGGTGCTCCAACTCCATTAAACCACCCAAAACCAGGTTTGGGTTTTATTACAAAAGCTTTTGGTTTATTATGAAAACCCCAAAAATTAGAAAACTTGTGGCTTACAAGGTGCTCCAATTCTATTAAATCACCCCAAACCAGGTTTGGTTTTATTAAGAAAGACCAACCCAGCAAACCCAACCCTTGGTGGCTTCCAAGGTGTCCAACTCCATCTGACCACCCAAAAATAGCTTTGGGTTATGAAAGGTTTGGGGTTTATTACGAAAGACCAACCCAAAAATAACAACCCTTGATGGCTTCCAAGATGCTCCAACTCCATCTGACCACCCAAACCAGGTTTGGGTTTTGTTATGAAAGGTTTGGGGTTTATTACGAAAGACCAACCCAAAAATAACAACCTTTGGTGGCTTCTAAGATGCTCCAATTCTATTTAACCACACAAAACCAGGTTTGGGTCATTATTAAAGTTTTTGGTTTTATTACAAAAGACCAACCCCAAAAATAACAAAATTTGGTCGTTTCCAAGGTGCTCCAACTCCATTTGACCACACAAAACCAGGTCTGGGTTTATTGTGAAAGACCAACCTCAAAAATAACAAAACTTGGTCACTTCCACAGTGCTCCAACCCCATTGGACCACCCCAAACCAGGTTTGGGTTTTGTTATGAAAGGTTTTGGGTTTATTATGGAAGATGAACTTGAAGTATAACAACCCTCGATCACTTCCAAGGTGTCCAACTCCATTTGACCACCCGAAGTCAGGTTTGGGTTTATTATAAAAGGTTTTGGTTTTATTATGGAAGACCAACCCCAAAATAACAAAACTTGGTGGTTTCCAGGATGCTCCAATAGTATTTGACCACCCAAAATGAGGTTTGGGTTATTATGAAAGACCAACCCCAAAAAACCAACCCTTGATGGCTTCCAAGGTGCTCCAACTCCATTTGACCACCCAAAACCAAGTTTGGGTTTTATTACAAAAGATTTTGGTTTTATTATGAAAGACCAACCCAAAAATCCCAAACCCAGGTGGCTTCCAAGGTGTCCAACTCCATTTAACCACCCAAAAATAGCTTTGGGTTTTGTTATGAAAGGTTTTGGTTTTATTATGAAAGACCAACCCCCAAAATAACAGAATTTGGTCATTTCCAAGGTGCTCCAACTCCATTTGACCACACAAAACCAGGTCTGGATTTATTACGAAAGGTTTTGGGTTTATTGTGAAAGACCAACCCCAAAAAATAACAAAACTTGGTCACTTCCACAGTGCTCCAACCCCATTGGACCACCCAAAACCAGGTTTGGGTTTTGTTATGAAAGGTTTTGGGTTTATTATGGAAGATGAACTTGAAATATAACAACCCTTGATCACTTCCAAGGTGTCCAACTCCATTTGACCACCCGAAGTCAGGTTTGGGTTTTATTACAAAAGGTTTTGGGTTTATTGCAAGAGACCAACCCCAAAATAACAACCCCTGGTGGTTTCCCAGGTCCTCCAACTCCATTTGACCACCCAAAACCAGGTTTGGGTTTTATTAAAAAAGCTTTTGTGTTTATTATGAAAACCCCAAAAATAACAAAACTTGTCGCTTCCAAGGTGCTCCAATTCTAATAAATCACCCCAAACCAGGTTTGGTTTTATTAAGAAAGACCAACCCAACAAACCCAACCCTTGGTGGCTTCCAAGGTGTCCAACTCCATCTGACCACCCAAAAACAGCTTTGGGTTATGAAAGGTTTGGGGTTTATTACGAAAGACCAACCCAAAAATAACAACCCTTGATGGCTTCCAAGATGCTCCAACTCCATCTGACCACCCAAACCAGGTTTGGGTTTTGTTATGAAAGGTTTGGGGTTTATTACGAAAGACCAACCCAAAAATAACAACCTTTGGTGGCTTCTAAGATGCTCCAATTCTATTTAACCACACAAAACCAGGTTTGGGTCATTATTAAAGTTTTTGGTTTTATTACAAAAGACCAACCCCAAAAATAACAAAATTTGGTCGTTTCCAAGGTGCTCCAACTCCATTTGACCACACAAAACCAGGTTTGGGCTATTACGAAAGGTTTTGGGTTTATTGTGAAAGACCAACCCAAAAAATAAAAAAACTTGGTCTCTTCCAAGGTGCTCCAACCCCATTGGACCACCCAAAACCAGGTTTGGGTTTTTTTAGGAAAGGTTTTGGGTTTATTATGGAAGATGAACTTGAAGTATAACAACCCTTGATCACTTCCAAGGTGTCCAACTCCATTTGACCACCCCAAACCAGGTCTGGGTTTATTATAAAAGGTTTTGGTTTTATTATGGAAGACCAACCCAAAAAGTAACAAAACTTGGTGGTTTCCAGGATGCTCCAATAGTATTTGACCAACCAAAATGAGGTTTGGGTTATTATGAAAGACCAACCCCAAAAAACCAACCCTTGATGGCTTCCAAGGTGTCCAACTCCATCTGACCACCCAAAAATAGCTTTGGGTTTTGTTATGAAAGGTTTGGGGTTTATTACGAAAGACCAACCCAAAAATAACAACCCTTGGTGGCTTCTAAGATGCTCTAATTTTATTTAACCACACAAAACCAGGTTTGGGTCATTATTAAAGTTTTTGGTTTTATTACGAAAGACCAACCCCCAAAATAACAGAATTTGGTCGTTTCCAAGGTGCTCCAACTCCATTTGACCACCCAAAACCAGGTTTGGGCTATTACGAAAGACCAACCCAAAAATAACAAAATTTGGTCGCTTCCAAGGTGCTCCAACTCTGTTTAACCACCCAAAACCAGGTTTGGGTTATTATTACAAAAGCTTTTGGTTTATTATGAAAACCCCAAAAATAACAAAACTTGGGGGCTTCCAAGGTGCTCCAATTCTATTAAATCACCCCAAACCAGGTTTGGTTTTATTAAGAAAGACCAACCCAACAAACCCAACCCTTGATGGCTTCCAAGATGCTCCAGCTCCATCTGACCACCCAACAATAGCTTTGGGTTTTGTTATGTAAGGTTTGGGGTTTACTACGAAAGACCAACCCAAAAATAACAAAATTTGGTGGCTTCCAAGGTGCTCCAACTCCATTTAACCACCCAAAAATAGCTTTGGGTTATGAAAGGTTTGGGGTTTATTACGAAAGACCAACCCAAAAATAACAACCCTTGGTGGCTTCTAAGATGCTCCAATTCTATTTAACCACACAAAACCAGGTTTGGGTCATTATTAAAGTTTTTGGTTTTATTACGAAAGACCAACCCCCAAAATAACAGAATTTGGTCGTTTCCAAGGTGCTCCAACTCCATTTGACCACACAAAACCAGGTCTGGGTTTATTGTGAAAGACCAACCCAAAAAATAGCAAAACTTGGTCACTTCCACAGTGCTCCAACCCCATTGGACCACCCAAAACCAGGTTTGGGTTTTGTTAGGAAAGGTTTTGGGTTTATTATGGAAGATGAACTTGAAATATAACAACCCTTGATCACTTCCAAGGTGTCCAACTCCATTTGATCACCCGAAGTCAGGTTTGGGTTTATTATAAAAGGTTTTGATTTTATTATGGAAGACCAACCCAAAAAATAACAAAACTTGGTGGTTTCCAGGATGCTCCAATAGTATTTGACCACCCAAAATGAGGTTTGGGTTATTATGAAAGACCAACCCAAAAAACCCAACCCTTGGTGGCTTCCAAGGTGCTCCAACTCCATTTGACCACCCAAAAATAGCTTTGGGTTTTGTTATGAAAGGTTTTGGGTTTATTATGAAAGACCAATCCCCAAAATAACAAAACTTGGTGGCTTCCAAGGTGCTCCAACTCATTTGACCACCCAAACCAGGTTTGGGTTTTGTTATGAAAGGTTTGGGGTTTATAACGAAAGACCAACCCAAAAATAACAACCCTTGGTGGCTTCTAAGATGCTCCAATTCTATTTAACCACACAAAACCAGGTCTGGATTTATTATGAAAGGTTTTGGGTTTATTGTGAAAGACCAACCCAAAAAATAACAAAACTTGGTTGTTTCCCAGGTCCTCCAACTCCATTTAACCACACAAAACCAGGTTTGGGTTTTATTACAAAAGCTTTTGTGTTTATTATGAAAACCCCAAAAATAACAAAACTTGTGGCTTACAAGGTGCTCCAATTCTAATAAATCACCCCAAACCAGGTTTGGTTTTATTAAGAAAGACCAACCCAACAAACCCAACCCTTGGTGGTTTCCAAGGTGTCCAACTCCATCTGACCACCCAACAATAGCTTTGGGTTTTGTTATGTAAGGTTTGGGGTTTACTACGAAAGACCAACCCAAAAATAACAAAATTTGGTGGCTTCCAAGGTGCTCCAACTCCATTTAACCACCCAAAAATAGCTTTGGGTTATGAAAGGTTTGGGGTTTATTACGAAAGACCAACCCAAAAATAACAACCCTTGGTGGCTTCTAAGATGCTCCAATTCTATTTAACCACACAAAACCAGGTTTGGGTCATTATTAAAGTTTTTGGTTTTATTACGAAAGACCAACCCCAAAAATAACAGAATTTGGTCGTTTCCAAGGTGCTCCAACTCCATTTGACCACCCAAAACCAGGTTTGGGATATTACGAAAAACCAACCCAAAAATAACAAAACTTGGTCGCTTCCAAGGTGCTCCAACTCCATTTAACCACCTAAAAATAGCTTTGGGTTTTATTACAAAAGGTTTTGGGTTTATTAAGAAAGACCAACCCCCAAAAATAACAAAATCTGGTGGCTTCCAAGGTGCTCCAACTCAATTTAAACACCAAAAACCAGGTTTGGGCTATTATGAAAGACCAACCAAAAAAACCAACCCTTGATGGTTTCCAAGGTCCTCCAATTGTATTTGACCACCCAAAACCAGGTGTGGGTTTTATTACAAAAGGTTTTGGTTTTATTAAGAAAGACCAACCCAAAAAATAATAATCCTTGCTTGCTTCCAAGGTGCTCCAACCCCATCTGACCACCCAAAAATAGCTTTGGGTTTTGTTATGAAAGGTTTGGGGTTTATTACGAAAGACCAACCCAAAAATAACAACCCTTGGTGGCTTCTAAGATGCTCCAATTCTATTTAGCCACACAAAACCAGGTTTGGGTCATTATTAAAGGTTTTGGTTTTATTACGAAAGACCAACCCCCAAAATAACAGAATTTGGTCGTTTCCAAGGTGTCCAACTCCATTTGACCACCCAAAACCAGGTTTGGGATATTACGAAAAACCAACCCAAAAATAACACAACTTGGTCGCTTCCAAGGTGCTCCAACTCCATTTAACCACCCAAAACCAGGTTTGGGTTTTATTACAAAAGCTTTTGGTTTATTATGAACACCCCAAAAATAACCAAACTTGTGGCTTCCAAGGTGCTCCAATTCTATTAAATCACCCCAAACCAGGTTTGGTTTTATTAAGAAAGACCAACCCAACAAACCCAACCCTTGGTGGCTTCCAAGATGTCCAACTCCATCTGACCACCCAAAAATAGCTTTGGGTTATGAAAGGTTTGGGGTTTATTACGAAAGACCAACCCAAAAATAACAACCCTTGGTGGCTTCTAAGATGCTCCAATTCTATTTAACCACACAAAACCAGTTTTGGGTCATTATTAAAGGTTTTGGTTTTATTACGAAAGACCAACCCCCAAAATAACAGAATTTGGTCGTTTCCAAGGTGTCCAACTCCATTTGACCACACAAAACCAGGTCTGGGTTTATTACGAAAGGTTTTGGGTTTATTGTGAAAGACCAACCCAAAAAATAGCAAAACTTGGTCACTTCCACAGTGCTCCAACCCCATTGGACCACCCAAAACCAGGTTTGGGTTTTGTTAGGAAAGGTTTTGGGTTTATTATGGAAGATGAACTTGAAATATAACAACCCTTGATCACTTCCAAGGTGTCCAACTCCATTTGATCACCCGAAGTCAGGTTTGGGTTTATTATAAAAGGTTTTGATTTTATTATGGAAGACCAACCCAAAAAATAACAAAACTTGGTGGTTTCCAGGATGCTCCAATAGTATTTGACCACCCAAAATGAGGTTTGGGTTATTATGAAAGACCAACCCCAAAAAACCAACCCTTGATGGCTTCCAAGGTGCTCCAACTCCATTTGACCACCCAAAACCAGGTTTGGGTTTTATTACAAAAGGTTTTGGTTTTATTATGAAAAACCAACCAAAAATCCCAACCCCAGGTGGCTTCCAAGGTGTCCAACTCCATTTGACCACCCAAAAATAGCTTTGGGTTTTGTTATGAAAGGTTTTGGTTTTATTATGAAAGACCAACCCCCAAAATAACAGAATTTGGTCATTTCCAAGGTGCTCCAACTCCATTTGACCACACAAAACCAGGTCTGGATTTATTACGAAAGGTTTTGGGTTTATTGTGAAAGACCAACCCCAAAAATAACAAAACTTGGTCACTTCCACAGTGCTCCAACCCCATTGGACCACCCCAAACCAGGTTTGGGTTTTGTTACGAAAGGTTTTGGGTTTATTATGAAAGACCAACCCAAAAATAACAAAAGTTGGTTGTTTCCAAGGTGCTCCAACTCCATTTGACCACCCAAAACCAGGTTTGAGTTTTATTATGAAAGGTCTTCGTTTTATTACAAAAGACCAACCCCAAAAAAACAAACCCTTGGTCGCTTCCAAGGTGTCCAACTCCATTTGACCACCCAAAAATAGCTTTGGGTTTTATTACGAAAGCTTTTGGACTTATTGAGAAAGACCAACCCCCAAAATAACAAAACCTGGTGGCTTCCAAGGTGCTCCAACTCAATTTGACCACCCAAAATGAGGTTTGGGTTATTATGAAAGACCAACCCCAAAAAACACGAACCCTTAGTGGCTTCCAAGGTGTCCGACTCCATTTGACAACCCCAATTGAGGTTTGGGCTATTATGAAAGGTTTTGGTTTTATTACAAAAGATCAACTCAAAAAATAACAACCCTTGTTTGCTTCCAAGGTGCTCCAACTCCATTTGACCACCCAAAAATAGCTTTGCGTTTTATTACAAAAGGTTTTGTGTTTATTAAGACCAACCCCAAAAAATAACAGAACCTGGTCGCTTCCAAGGTGCTCCAACTCAATTTAAACACCAAAAACCAGGTTTGGGTTATTATGAAAGACCAAACAAAAAAACCAACCCTTGGTGGCTTCCAATGTGCTCCAACTTTATTTGACCACCCAAAAAGAGGTTTGGCTTATTATAAAAGACCAACCCCAAAAAAACGAACCCTTGGTTGCTTCCAAGGTGCTCCAACTCCATTTGACCACCCAAAACCAGGTTTGGGTTTTATTATGAAAGGTCTTGGTTTTATTATGAAAGACCAACCCCAAAAAAACGAACCCTTGGTCACTCCCAAGGTGTCCAACTCCATTTGACCACCTAAAAATAGCTTTGGGTTTTATTACGAAAGCTTTTGGATTTATTGAGAAAGACCAACCCCAAAAATAACAAAACCTGGTGGCTTCCAAGGTGTCCAACTCCATTAAACCACCCCAAACCAGGTTTGGATAATTATGAAAGACCAAACCCAAAAAATAACAACCCTTGGTCGCTTCCAAGGTGCTTCAACTCCATTTGACCACCCAAAACCAGGTTTGGGGTTTATTACAAAAGGTTTTTGTTTTATTATGGAAGCCCAACCCAAAAAATAACAACCCTTGGTAGCTTCCATGATGATCCAACTCCATTTGACCACCCAAAATGAGATTTGGGCTGTTATGAAAGACCAACCCCCAAAAAATGAACCCTTGGTGGCTTCCAAGGTGTCCAACTCCATTTGACAACCCCAAATGAGGTTTGGGTTTATTATGAAAGGTTTTGGTTTTATTATGGAAGACCAACCCAAAAATTAACAATCCTTGCTTGCTTCCAAGGTGCTCCAACTCCATTTGACCACCCAAAAATAGCTTTGGGTTATTTATTACAAAAGGTTTTGGGTTTATTAAGAAAGACCAACCCCCAAAATAACAACCCTTGGTCACTTCCAAGGTGCTCCAACTCCATTTAAACACCCAAACTCAGGTTTGGATAATTATGAAAGACCAAACACAAAACATAACAACCCTTGGTCGCTTCCAAGGTGCTTCAACTCCATTTGACCACCCAAAATCAGGTTTGGGTTTTATTATAAAAGGTTTTGGTTTTATTATGGAAGCCCAACCCAAAAAATAACAAAACTTGGTCGTTTCCAAGGTGTCCAACTCCATTAAACCACCCAAAACCAGGTTTGGGTTTTGTTATGAAAGCTTTTGGATTTCATAACGAAATTTGGATTTATTACGAAAGACCAACCCAAAATAACAACCCCTGGTGGCTTCTAAGATGCTCCAATTCTATTTAACCACACAAAACCAGGTTTGGGCTATTACAAAAGCTTTTGTGTTTATTATGAAAACCCCAAAAATAACAAAACTTGGTGGCTTCCAAGGTGCTCCAATTCTATTAAATCACCCCAAACCAGGTTTGGTTTTATTAAGAAAGACCAACCCAACAAACCCAACCCTTGGTGGTTTCCAAGGTGTCCAACTCCATCTGACCACCCAATAATAGCTTTGGGTTTTGTTATGAAAGGTTTGGGGTTTATTACGAAAGACCAACCCAAAAATAACAACCCTTGGTGGCTTCTAAGATGCTCTAATTCTATTTAACCACAAAAAACCAGGTTTGGGTCATTATTAAAGGTTTTGGTTTTATTACGAAAGACCAACCCCCAAAATAACAGAATTTGGTCGTTTCCAAGGTGCTCCAACTCCATTTGATCACCCAAACCCAGGTTTGGGCTATTACGAAAGACCAACCCAAAAATAACAAAACTTGGTCTATTCCAAGGTGCTCCAACTCCATTTCACCACCCAAAATGAGGTTTGGCTTATTATAAAAGACCAACCCCAAAAAAACGAACCCTTGGTTGCTTCCAAGGTGCTCCAACTCCATTTGACCACCCAAAACCAGGTTTGAGTTTTATTATGAAAGGTTTTGGTTTTGGTTTTATTACGAAAGACCAACCCCAAAAAAACGAACCCTTGGTCACTCCCAAGGTGTCCAACTCCATTTGACCACCTAAAAATAGCTTTGGGTTTTATTACGAAAGCTTTTGGATTTATTGAGAAAGACCAACCCCCAAAATAACAAAACCTGGTGGCTTCCAAGGTGCTCCAACTTTATTTGACCACCCAAAATGAGGTTTGGGTTATTATGAAAGACCAATCCCAAAAAAACGAACCCTTGGTGGCTTCCAAGGTGTCCAACTCCATTTGACAACCCCAAATGAGGTTTGGGCTATTATGAAAGATTTAGGTTTTATTACAAAAGATCAACTCAAAAAATAACAACCCTTGGTTGCTTCTAAGGTGTCCAACTCCATTTCACCACCCAAAACCAGGTTTGAGTTTTATTATGAAAGGTTTTGGGTTTATTGCGAAAGACCAACCCCAAAAATAGTAACTCTTGGTGGCTTCCAAGGTACTCCAATGCCATTAAACCACCCCAAACCAGGTTTGGTTTTATTATGGAAGACCGACCCAAAAAATCCAAAACCTTGGTGGCTTCCAAGGTGCTCCAACTCCATTTGACCACCCAAAACCAGGTTTGGTTTTATTACGAAAGATTTTGGGTTTATTGCAAGAGACCGACCCCAAAATAACAACCCTTGGTCGCTTCCAAGGTGCTCCAAATCCATTTGACCACCCCAAATCAGGTTTGGGTTTTGTTAGGAAAGGTTTTGGGTTTATTATGAAAGAGCAACCCAAAAAATAACAGATCCTGGTTGCTTCCAAGGTGCTCCAACTCCATTTAAACACCCAAAAACAGGTTTAGGTTTTATTATGGAAGATTTTGGTTTTATTATGGAAGACCAACTCAAAAATAACAACACTTGGTGGCTTCCAAAGTGCTTCAACTCCATCCAACCACCCAAAACCAAGGCCAGGATCCTTCCAGGAAGAGAGAAAAAAATTCCCCAAAATAAAAAATCTCCACTCAGCCACTGTGGGATCCTCTTTTTTTTTTTGGGAAAGGTGAAACCGAAGGCAAACGATGGAAGCAAAAAAAAGGAAAAATTGTGATTTTCTGCTCCCACCTGATCCCCAGGGATTTGTGGTGTTTGGGATGTGGGATCGTTATCCCGGAACGGCGATTTGCTAATTAGGATTTGGAGGGAATTAAAATAGGATTTAGCTGAGGGAGAATTGGGTTGCTGGATTCTCTCAAGGTTTTTATTTCCCCAAAACCTACAGGAGAGGCAAAGGAACGGTTTGGAAATGCAGGAGAGGGTGGGAGAGCAAAGCTGAGAGGATTTTCCACATAAATACCCCCAAAATATTCATAAATACACAAAAATATCCATAAATACCCATATATATCCATAAATGTCCTCCCAGTCATAGCTGCTGATCCCAGAAATCCCAAATATCCTCCCAGTCAGAGCTGCTGATCCCAGAAATCCCAGAAATCCCAAATCTCCTCCCTGTGAGAGCTGCTGATCCCAGAAATCCCAGAAATCCCAAATATCCTCCCCATTACACCTCCTGATCCCAGAAATCCCAAATCTCCTTCATGTCAGAGCTGCTGATCCCGGAAATCCCAGAAATCCCAAATATCCTCCCTGTCAGGGCTGCTGATCCCAGAAATCCCAAATATCCTCCCAGTCAGAGCTGCTGCTCCCAGAAATCCCAAATATCCTCCATGTGAGAGCTGCTGATCCCAGAAATCCCAAAAATCCCAAATCTCCTCCAGGTCAGAGCTGTTGATCCCAGAAATCCCAAATATCCTCCCAGTCAGAGCTCTGATCACTGAAATCCCAAATATATTCTCGGTCAGAGCTGCTGATTCCAGAAATCCCAGAAATCCCAAATCTCCTCCCAGTCACAGCTGCTGATCCCAGAATTGATCTCCAACCCAAACCTGCTCTGTTCCTGGTGATATCCCAAATTCCCGGTGACAAATCCTAAAAGGAAAAGGAAAAAGCTCCAAGTGCAGCAATTCCAGGGCAGAAATCCCAAATATCCTCCCTGTGAGAGCTGCTGATCCCAGAATTCCCAGAAATCCCAAATCTCCTCCCAGTCAGAGCTGCTGATCCCAGAAATCCGAGAAATCCCAAATATCCTCCCTGGTAGCGTTCCTGATCCCAGAAATCCCAAATGTACCCCCCATGAGAGCTGCTGATCCTGGAAATCCCTGAAATCCCAGATCTCCTCCCAGTCAGAGCTGCTGATCCAGAGATCCCAAATCTCCTCCCTGGCAGAGCTGCTGATCCTGGAAATCCCTGAAATCCCAAATATCCTCCCTGGTAGGGCTGTGGATCCCAGATATCCCAAATATCCTCCCCATTACACCTGCTGATCCCAGAAATCCCAGAAATCCCAAATCTCCTCCCTGTGAGAGCTGGGGATCCCAGAAATCCCAAATATTCCACATTTGTCACCTAGGGTGCGGAATTCCCGTTTGGAATCCCTCAAATCCAGCAGCAGGTGGGAATTTTGGGATTCCCGAGTTCGGGATCTGCGGCCAACAAAAGGAGTCGTGAACACGGCACAGGAAATCCCAGGAAATCCCAGGAAATCCCAGGAAATCCCAGGAAATCCCAGGAAATCCCAGAATGGTTTGGGGTTTAAGGGATCTTTGGGATCATCCCATTCCAATCCACCTCTCGTGGGAAAGAAAAGGGTTTGGAGCAACCTGGGATGGGACCGGATGATCCTAAAAAATCCCTCCCACAATTCCGTGTGGGAATTCCATCCAGCTCCCGTTTTCCAGCTGGGTGATCCCAGCACGTCCCAATTCCCAGGATTGCTCCTCCCTTCTTGTTAAATCCATGAGGATCCCACAAAAAATCCCATTTTTCCAGGTTTTTAAGGTCCCTCTGGAATATCAGCCAAGCTTTGCTGAAAATCATGGAATTCTGCAATGGTTGGGTTGGAAGTTCAAAGCTCATCCAGCTCTTCCAGCTGGGAATATTTCCCATATTTTCCATATTTTTAATCCCAATCCTAAAGCCCAAGCCCACAGAATCCATGAAATCCCATCCCACAGGAAAACAGGGATGGAATTTTTCCCGCCCATTCCAGGCCGAGTGAAGACAGGAGAGAAAAACAAAAATAAATCACAATTCCAAGAGATTTAATGAGAAGGAATTACAGGTGACAAATCCTTCCAGCACACGGAATTCAGCTCCAGGATGGGTTTCCCAAGGAATATCCCGAGGTTTTTTGGGATATGTTGGACTCAACACAACCCACAAAACACGGAGTCGGCGCTAAAACCCCACGACAATAAAAAATATGGCACAAAGAACACCCCAAAACGGCTCAAATCCCAAAGATTTCCTTCTGGGAATTCTGGGTCGGACTCATCCCACTCCCAGATCCCATCCCAGCTCCAACAAAGACGGATTTGGTGCGAAATCCACTCGGAAATCCATGGAAAAATGAGGGGTGGGAAGTTTCTTTTCCTCTCCCGGTAAATCGGCAGCGATTTCAGGGTGGGAAATGCCAGGAGAAGCTCTGGGAGGATTTCATTCCCAGGAAATCATCCATGGATACGGAATTATCACCGGATTTTCCAATAAAGTGCATGCCAGGAAAAACTTGGAATAAATTTTACTCCAGTCCTAACGAAGATGAAGGAACACAAACCTCGCAAACAACGCCCTCGACACCGTTCGGTGTCTTCTTCTCCCAAATTTGGGCTGGATTGCAAAAAAAAACCGGGAAAAAATTCCAAAGAAATGGGAAAAATTCCCACTGATTCCAAGGATTTGAAGCTTTGTTTCAAAATATTGCACTGGAAGTGTGGGATTAGCAAGAAACACCAAAAAAATATTTAAATTAAATTAAAAATAATTTAAAAAAAAATATTTTCCAACAGCTCCTTGGAGGTAAAAGAGCTGGAAAAGGCAGGGATTGAGGAAACGGGAATTTTCCTAAGGAATATCAATAATTTAGGAGGGGGAATCTCTGCTCTCAACGGAGCCAAGTGTAAACATCTGAGTTTCATTGAAAATATTCCCTTTTTTAGGAATTCTGGGAAAACCTTGAAATGTTTCATCACCACTGAGTGCAAATAAATAAAAAAAACCCAGGATCGGGTCCCAAGGATTTTAGGGAAAAGTTGGAGAGGGAATTCATGGGCTGGAAAGCAGCAAGGTGAAAAAGCACGTTAATTAATGAGTTAATTAATTAAAATGAAGTCAGGTTTTGTCACATCCCTTCCTGTTTTTACAGGGTTTTGTAGTGGAGAATCCATGAGTTCTGTTTTATCCGGATGGGAAATTTGGATCTTCCATCCAAAAAAGGCTTCCAAATATTATCCAAGGTCCAAAGGTTCAAAGCTCAACCAAAATCCAACCATCCAAGATCCAAAGTTCATCCAAGGTCCAAACCTCATCCAACATCCAACCATGATCCAAGATTTAATCGTTATCCAAGATCCAACCATCCAAGATCCTACCATGATCCAAGGTCCAAACCTCATCCAAAATCCAACCATCCAAGATCCAAAGTTCATCCAATGTCCAACCATCATCCAACATCCAACCATGATCCAAGATTTAATCGTTATCCAAGATCCAAACATCCAAGATCCAAACCTCATCCGGTGTCCAACCATCATCCAACATCCAACCATGATCCAAGATTTAATTTTTATCAAAGATCCAAACATCATCCAAGATCCAACCATTCAAGATCCAGCCATCATCCAAGATCCAACCATCCAAGGTCCATCCATCATCCAAGGTCCAAACCTCAATCAAAATCCAACCATCCAAGATCCAAAGTTCATCCAATGTCCAACCATCATCCAACATCCAACCATGATCGAAGATTTAATCGTTATCCAAGATCCAAACATCCAAGGTCCAACCATCATCCAAGGTCCAACCCTCATCCAAAATCCAACCATCCAAGATCCAAACCTCATCCAGTGTCCAACCATCATCCAACATCCAACCATGATCCAAGATTTAATTT
Organism: Acrocephalus scirpaceus scirpaceus; assembly: GCA_910950805.1. Taxonomy (NCBI): domain Eukaryota; kingdom Metazoa; phylum Chordata; class Aves; order Passeriformes; family Sylviidae; genus Acrocephalus; species Acrocephalus scirpaceus. The sequence continues at coordinate 152,432,810 of OU383773.1, forward strand.
TTATCCAAGATCCAACCCTCATCCAAAATCCAAACATCCAAGATCCAAAGTTCATCCAACATCCAACTGTGATCCAATCGTTATCCAAGATCCAAACCTTATCCAAGGTCCAACCATCATCCAAGGTCCAAACCTCAACCAAAATCCAAACATCCAAGATCCAAAGCTCATCCAGTGTCCAACCATCATCCAGCATCGAACCACGATCCACGATTTAATCGTTATCCAAGATCCAACCATCCAAGGTCCAACCATCATCCAAGGTCCAAACCTCGTCCAAAATCCAAACATTCAAGATCCAAACCTCATTCAGTGTCCAACCATGATCCAAGATTTAATTTTTATCAAAGATCCAAACATCATCCAAGATCCAACCATTCAAGATCCAGCCATCATCCAAGATCCAACCATCCAAGGTCCAACAATCATCCAAGGTTCAAAACTCAACCAAAATCCAACCATCCAAGATCCAAACCTCATCCAGTGTCCAACCATCATCCAACATCCAACCATGATCCAAGATTTAATTTTTATCCAAGATCCAAACATCCAAGGTCCAACCATCATCCAATGTCCAAAGCTCAATCAAAATCCAAACATCCAAGATCCAAAGCTCATCCAAGGTCCAAACCTCATCCAACATCCAACCATGATCCAAGATTTAATCGTTATCCAAGATCCAAACATCCAAGATCCAAACCTCATCCGGTGTCCAACCATCATCCAACATCCAACCATGATCCAAGATTTAATTTTTATCAAAGATCCAAACATCATCCAAGATCCAACCATTCAAGATCCAGCCATCATCCAAGATCCAACCATCCAAGGTCCAAACCTCAACCAAAATCCAAACATCCAAGATCCAAAGCTCATCCAACATCCAACTGTGATCCAATCATTATCCAAGATCCAAACCTTATCCAAGGTCCAAACCTCAACCAAAATCCAAACATCCAAGATCCAAAGCTCATCCAGTGTCCAACCATCATCCAACATCCAACCATGATCCAAGATTTAATTTTTATCCAAGATCCAAACATCATCCAAGATCCAACCATCCAAGGTCCAACCATCATCCAAGGTCCAAACCTCAACCAAAATCCAACCATCCAAGATCCAAAGTTCATCCAATGTCCAACCATCATCCAACATCCAACCATGATCCAAGATTTAATCGTTATCCGAGATCCAAACATCCAAGGTCCAACCTTGATCCAAGATCCAACCATCCAAGATCCAACCATCATCCAACGTCCAACAATGATCCAAAATCTAACCATCATCCAAGATCCAACCATCATCTGACATCAAATCATCCAAGATCCAACTGTGACCCAAGATCCAACCATCCAAGGTCCAAACCTCATTCAAAATCCAACCATCCAAAGTCCAACCATCATCCAAGGTCCAACTGTGATCCAAGGTTCAAACCTTACCCAAGATCCAACCATCCAAGATCCAAACCTCATCCAAAATCTAACCATCATCCAAGGTCCAAACTTCATCCAAGATCCAACCATCATCCAAAATCCAATCATTTTCCAAAATTCAAACCTTATCCAAGGTCTAACCCTCATTCAAAATCCAACCATCCAAGGTCCAACCATCATCCAAGATCCAACCATCCAAGGTCCAAACCTCATCCAAGGTCCAACCATCCAAGGTCCAAACATTATCCAAGGTCCAGCTATCACCCAAAATCCAACTATCCAAGATCCAAACTTCATCCAAGACTCAAATCATCCAAGACTCCAACATCATCCAACATCCAACCATGATCCAAGATCCAACTGTGATCCAAGATCCAGCCATCCAAGATCCAAACCTTATCCAAGGTCCAAACCTTATCCAAGGTCCAACCATCATCCAAGATCCAAACATTATCCAAGGTCCAAACCTCATCCAAGATCAAACCACCACCCAAAATCCAACCATCCAAGACTCAAACCTCATCCAAGATCCAACCATCATCAGAGATCCCACCATGATCCAAGGTCCAACCATCATCCAAAATCCAATCGTCATCCAAGATTCAGCTGTGATCCAAAATCCAACTATCCATAGTCCAAACCTCATCCAAGGTCCAACCATCATCCAAGGTCCAACTGTGATCCAAGATCCAAACATTATCCAAGGTCCAAACCTCATCCAAGATCCAACCATGATCCAAGTATGATCCAAGATCCAACCACCACCCAAAATCCAACCATCCAAGATCCAACCACTATCCAAGTCCAGGAACCTTCAATCCTCTCAGGAACTCGCCCCCAGCGGCGCCATTTTCCAAACCTCATCCCAAAGCCCTCCCGAAGTGTCTCTGGAACAACCATTCCTGAAAACCCCGGCTCCCCCATCCTCCTGCTCCTCCCGGCGTTCCCGTTCCCGCCGGGAATTACGTCAGCCTCCTCATCCTGCGGTTCTGCCGGTCGATGTTGAGCGTGGCGCGATCCACCGAGCTGCTGATGGAATCCAGGGCCTCGTCCTGCCGCTCCAGCTCCGCCTCCGTCTCCAGGGCCAGGCCCTTGAGCTTCTTCAGGATCTGCCAGAGGGAAACACGGAGAGGGAGCACTGAGGGGTTGGGAGGAATGGGATTTTTCATGGATGTACATCCTGAATCTCCAGAATTTGGGTTGGAAGGGACCAAAAGGATCATCCAGGACACCTCCCACCATCCCAGGCTGATCCAAGCCCCATTGTCCAACCTGGCTTTGGATGACCGCGCTCATTCCTTCCATTCCCAACATCATTCCCAGCCTCACCTCCATTTCCAAGCTGGAATTCCTCCCTCCTAGGAAGGATTTCCATCCCTTTTCCCTTCCTGTTTTCCCCAGGATTTTCCCTTCTCCCCACCCCAAACACAACAGAAGAGAGAATTCCAGAGAATTCCAATGGGCTGGGAGGGACCTTCAGGATGATCCCATTCCAATCCATTCCAAGGGCTGGGACACCTTCCTCTGTCCCAGGTGGATCCTCATTCCTTCCCTTCCCAACATCATTCCCAAGCCTCACCTCTGTTTCCAAGCTGGAATTCCTCCCTCCTAGGAAGGATTTCCATCCCTTTCTCTTCCTTTTTTACCCAGGATTTTTATTCCTCCTCACCCCACACACAACAGAAGAGAGAATTCCAGAGAATTCAAATGGTTTGGGTTGGGAGGGACCTTCAGGGTCATCCCATTCCAACCCATTCCAAGGGCTGGGACACCTCCCACAATTCCAAGGTTGATCCAACCCGGCCTTGGATGATTGACCTCATTCCTTCCATTCCCATCACCATTTCCAAGCCTCACCTCTCTTTCCCAGCTGGAATTCCTCCCCCTTTTGGATCTTTGAATCTTTCCATCCAAAAAAAGCTTCCAAATATCCAAGGTCCAACCATCACCCAGCATCCAAACCTCATCCAAGGTCCAAACCTCCATCCAAGGTCCAAACTTCATCCAACATCCAAACCTCCATCCAAGGTCCAAACCTCCATCCAAGGTCCAAACCTCCATCCAACGTCCAAACCTCACCCAACATCCAAACCTCATCCAACATCCAATCATTACCCAAGATCCAACTGTGACCCAAGATCCAACTTTGATCCAACATCCAAACCTTGCAAGATTTCCATCCCTTTCTCTTCTTTTCTCCCAGGATTTTTCCTTCTGCTCACCCCAAACACAGTGGAAGAGAGAATTCCAGAGAATTCCAGAGAATTCCAATGGTTTGGGTTGGGAGGGACCTTCAGGATCATCCCATTCCATCCCATTCCAAGGGCTGGGACACCTCCCACAATTCCAAGGTTGATCCAACCTGGCCTTGGATGATTGACCTCATGCCTTCCATTCCCATCATCATTCCCAAGCCTCACCTCTCTTTCCCAGCTGGAATTCCTCCCCCTTTTGGATCTTTGAATCTTTCCATCCAAAAAAAGCTTCCAAATATCCAAGGTCCAAGCAGCATCCAGCTTCCAAACCTCATCCAACATCCAAACCTCATCCAAGGTCCAAACCTCTATCCAAGGTCCAAACCTCATCCAACGTCCAAACCTTATCCAAGGTCCAAACCTCATCCAAGGTCCAATCATTACCCAAGATCCAACTGTGACCCAAGATCCAACTTTGATCCAAGATCCAAACCTTGCAAGATTTCCATCCCTTTCTCTTCTTTTCTCCCAGGATTTTTCCTTCTGCTCACCCCAAACACAGCGGACGAAAGAATTCCAGAGAATTCCAATGGTTTGGGTTGGGAGGGACCTTCAGGATCATCCCATTCCATCCCATTCCAAGGGCTGGGACACCTCCCACAATTCCAAGGTTGATCCAACCTGGCCTTGGATGATTGACCTCATTCCTTCCTTTCCCAACATCATTCCCAAACCTCACCTCCATTTCGCAGCTGGAATCCCTCCCTCCTAGGAAGGATTTCCATCCCTTTCTCTTCCTTTTTTTCCAAGGATTTTCCCTTCTGCTCACCCCAAATGCAACAGATGAGAGCATTCCAGAGAATTCCAATGGTTTGGGTTGGGAAGATCTTCAGGATCATCCGATTCCAACCCATTCCATGGCTGGGACCTTCTGCTGTCCCGGGTGGATCCAGCCTGGCCTTGGACATTCCAGGGATTCAGGGGCAGCCCCAAATCTCTGGGAATTCCAGCCTAGCCAGGAATTCCTGCCCAAGATCCCACCCAGCTCGGCCCTCTGGAAGGATGTTTTTCCCATTATTTAAAAAAAGTAAATCAAATAAAAAACAAATTCAAATCAAATCAATAAAATTAAAAAAACCCCCGATTTTAAAAAATTAATTTAAAAAAGAATTATGAAAACAAATAAAGAATTATGAAACAACATAACTTAAAAATAATTTAAAAATTAAATAAAGATAAACCAAAATCAAATAAATAAAGCAAAAAAAAATTTGGAAGTGAAAAAGAATTTTAAAAAATAAATGAACATAAAAGATAAAAGAATATAAAAAAATAAAAAACATAAAAGTAAATAACGATAAAATAAAGATAAAATTTAAAAATATAATAAAAATTGAAATAGAATGAAATTATATAAAATTTAAAAATAAAATTAAAAATGAAAAGTAAATTTAAAAATTAACGAATTTACATAAATGACATAAAAAGTTTAAAATAAAAAAAAGAAATTAGGATAAAATAAATTAGCAAAATAAAATAAAATAAATAAAAGATTAATAAAAAATAAAATTAAAAAACAAAAATAAAAATCAAATAAAAACTAAATAAAATCGAATATGTAAAATTAAAAAAAATGAAATATTGAATTTTTCCAGTAAAATCTCAGGGAAAATTAATTCATTTCCTGCACTCCACATCCATTTCCTCAATCCAAATTCCCTCTGGGTGCTTCGGGAATTTTTTGTGGATTTTTCTGGAATCAGACACCTGAGGGCAAATCCCAAAAAAGCCGGAAAATGATAAAATTGTGGAAATTGGGATTTTCCAGAGGTCACATTCCAGTCAATGCCAGGTGGAGAATCCCAGATTTGTACCAAAAATTAAAATATCAGCAAGGAATTTCCATCCCAGCCTTGAGGAATGTTCCCAATATACCCACAAAAATTGATTTCCAGGAATATTCGATGAAGGAACAATGAAATGAAGGAATTTAATAAATTTTTCGGGAATTTTGATCCCGGTTTTTACCTGCCGGAGCTCCTTGGCTTCGTCCTGGGAGATTTTCTGCAGCTGCGCCTGCTCCGAGTCCGACCCCTGGGCAGCGCCCGCCGGAAAGCCGGGATCGGCTGCGGCCCCCAGGAACCCCGCGGCTGGAATAGGGATACGGGATTGGGATAGGGGATATGGGATTTGGGATTGGGGATACGGGATTGGGATAGGGGATACGGGATTGGGATAGGGGATATGGGATATGGGATAGGGGATATGGGATAGGGGATATGGGATAGGGGATAGGGGATAGGGGATAGGGGATAGGGGATATGGGATAGGGGATATGGGATAGGGGATTTGGGATATGGGATAGGGGATAGGGGATAGGGGATAGGGGATACGGGATTGGGATTTGGGATAGGGGATTGGGATAGGGGATATGGGATTGGGATTTGGGATTGGGGATACGGGATTTGGGATAGGGGATATGGGATATGGGATATGGGATATGGGATAGGGGATAGGGGATATGGGATAGGGGATACAGGATTTGGGATATGGGATACAGGATATGGATATGGGATAGAGGATATGGGATATGGGATAGAGGATATGGGATTTGGGATATGGGATATGGGATACGGATATGGGATACGGATATGGGATAGGGGATATGGATATGGGAGAGGGGATAGGGGATAGGGGATATGGGATATTGGATAGGGGATATGGGATACGGGATTGGGATTTGGGATATGGGATATGGGATAGGGGATAGGGGATAGGGGATAGGGGATAGGGGATTGGGGATAGGGGATATGGGATGTGGGATGTGGGGCATGAGATAGGGGATATGGGATAGGGCATATGGGATAAGGGATAGAGGATATGGGATATGGGATATGGGATACGGATATGGGATAGGGGATATGGATATGGATATGGGATAGGGGATAGGGGATATGGGATAGGGGATATGGGATACGGGATTGGGATTTGGGATTGGGGATACGGGATTGGGATTTAGGATATGGGATGTGGGATAGGGGATATGGGATTGGGATTTGGGATATGGGATAGGGGATAGGGGATATGGGATAGGGGATATGGGATAGGGGATAGGGGATGGGGGATAGGGGATATGGGATAGGGGATTGGGGATAGGGGATAGGGGATAGGGGATTGGGGATAGGGGATAGGGGATAGGGGATACGGGATGTGGGATATGAGATAGGGGATATGGGATAGGGGATATGGGATATGGGATAGGGGATAGGGGATATGGGATAGGGGATGGGGGATATGAGATAGGGGATAGGGGATATGGGATAGGGGATATGGGATAGGGGATAGGGGATATGGGATAGGGGATAGGGGATATGGGATAGGGGATAGGGGATAGGGGATAGGGGATAGGGGATAGGGGATATGGGATAGGGGATAGGGGATATGGGATAGGGGATATGGGATAGGGGATAGGGGATAGGGGATAGGGGATAGGGGATAGGGGATAGGGGATATGGGATAGGGGATAGGGGATAGGGGAAATTCCACTCACACACACACACCCCATACTGGGATCTTAGGGAAAACCCCTGGAAAGGAGGGGAGGCTTTGGGATTCCCCGAGCAGCTCTGGGTGCTCCTGGGTGCTCCTGGTGCCTGGGAACGGCCAAGGGCAGCTTGGAGCGGATTGAGGATAATGGAATTGGTGCCCATGGGATAATGGGATAATGGGATGGGATCCATGGGATGGGATAATGGGATACATGGGATAACGGGATACATGGGATGGGATGGGATGATGGGACGGGATGGGATCCATGGGATAGGATAATGGAATGGGATCATGGGATGGGATCATGGGATGGGATGCAATGGGATCCATGGGATGGGATCAATGGGATAATGGGATGGGATTATGGGATCCATGGGATGGGATCCATGGGACTGGACCCATGGGATGAGATGGGATCCATGGGACAGGATGGGATGATGGGATGGGACAATGGGATGGGATCCATGGGATCGGATCTATGGGATGGGATCCATGGGATAATGGGATAATGGGATCCATGGGATAATGGGATCCATGGGATAATGGGATGATGGAATGGGATAATGGGATGGGATCATGGGATGGGAAAATGGGATGAGATGTGATCCATGGGATGGGAATGGGATAATGGGATAATGGGATGGGATGATGGGATAATGGGATGAGATGACGGGATGGGATGGGATCCATGGGATGGGATAATGGGATAGGATGGTGGGATAGGATGGGACGGTGGGATGGGATAATGGGATAATGGGATGGGATAATGGGATAATGGGATGGGATAATGGGATAATGGGATGGGATAATGGGATAATGGGATGATCCTTAAGGATCACCCTGGAATTCTGGGATTCAGCAGCAGATATGGGATATTGCATATGGGATACCAGATATGGAATATGGGATATTGGATATTATATACTGGATGTGGGATATGGGATGTGGGATATTAAATAATGGATATTAAATATTGGATATTAATTACTGGATATGGGATATTGGATATGGGATATTGGATATTAAATATTGGATATGGGATATTGGATATTAGATATTGGATATTAAATATTGGATATGGGATATTGGATATAGGATCAAATCCTGGCTATTGGATCCGGGATATGGCTGAGCTGTGCTTTGCTCCATGGGAATTTGGGAATTCTCAGCATCCAACTTTTCCCAATTAATTACATTTTCCAGGAATATTCAAGGTGTATTCCTTAAAATTTCTCTCCTGGAGGTGCCCAGGACAGGATTGGTTATTGCAGGGAGTCTCAGGAAATTCCGGGATCGTTCGGAATTTCGGGATTCATCGGAGCACAGGGGAAGCAGCAGCACATTCCCAATGCATCCAGCAGGATTATCCCGGGATTTGGGTTGGGATGGAGCTGAAGGATGATCCCATTCTACACATCCCACCGTCCCAGGGTGATCCAACTTTTCCTTGGACATTCCAGGGATCCAGGGGCAGCCACAAATCTGGGAATTCCATCCCAGCCAGGAATTCCTTCCCGATTCCCATCCATCCCAACCACTCTTCCCTGTTCCACCAAACCCTAAATCCCCCTCAAGAATTCCTAAAAATTCCAAATCCTTGGGATTCTCCAATGATCTGATCATCCCTGGATTCAGCTTCCATCCATGTGGAAAACAAGGAAGTTCTTCCTTGCTATCCTTGTTTTCCAAAGGGGGAAAACCATGTGGAGTTTATTGGGAATTCACGTCCTGCTTTCCCTCAGGAAAAGTGGGAATGCCGGAATTATTCCATGGAAATAATTCCACCAACTCCTCCATCCTTCCCACCCCATATCCCACTGAGGACAGGGAAAATTCCGGAATAAGGAGGAAAACGTGGGAATACAAAAAAAACCAAGGGGTGAGGAAGGAGAGCTGGAATTCCCAGGAAATTTTTAGGGATAGAAGTGGCTCTAAGTCAGGAATATTTGGACAAAATACCAAATTTTCCCAGGAATTCCTGGAAAATCAAAATGATCCAGGAATTTGTTCACAGGGATCATTCATCCTCTGAAGAGATAAAAATTTGGGAATTCCAGGATTAAGTTGCCCTAAATGATCCCAGGGCCGATGGAATTCAGGATTTTTAATCCCGGGAAGTTCTCAGATGTTTTTTGGGATAAAATTGGATCAAAGCTGTTCCAAAATTTCCATATTTATCCCCCTGAAAAGCTGGAAAAAAAGTGCAAAACACCTAAAAATAATTCCAGATAATCCCTAAATTCCTTTTCTTTTTCATGGAATGAAGCCAAAATTCTTGGAGGAAATTCCTTTTTTGGGAATTTAATTCTATGCATTTGTCATTTATAAATTGATAATTTAATTCTATAAATTTGTGATTTATAAATGAATAATTCAATTCTATGAATTTGTAATTGATCATTTAATTCTATAAAGTTATTATCGACCAATCAATATTTCCATCAATTTGTCATTGATAAATTGATAATTTAATGCTATAAATTTATAATTTTACATTTAATTCAATAAATTTGTAATTGATCAATCGATAATTTAATTCCATAAATTTGTCATTGATAAATCAACAGTTTAATGCTATAAATTTATTATTTTAAATTTAATTCTATAAATTTGTGATTTAGAAATGGATAATTCAATTCTATGAATTTGTAAGTGATCATTTAATTCTATAAATTTATTATCGACCAATCAATAATTCCATAAATTTGTCATTGATAAATCAACAGTTTAATGCTATAAATTTATAATTTTTGATTGAATTCTATAGATTTGTCATTGATCAATCGATAATTTAATTCCACAAATTTATCATTGATAAATTGATAATTTAATGCTATAAATTTATGATTTTACATTTAATTCAATAAATTTGTAATTGATCAATCAATAATTTAATTCCATAAATTTGTAATTGATCAATTGATAGTTTAATTCTATAAAATTATAATTTTACTTTTAATTCTATAAATTTGTAATTGATCAGTCAATAATTTAACTCCATAGATTTGTCATTGATAAATCGATAGTTTAGTTCTATAAATTTATTTGATAATTCTATAAATTTATAATTAATAAATTGATAATTTAATTCTATAATTTTTAATTGATAAATTGATAATTTCATTCTATAAATTCATAATTGATAATTCTATACATTTGTAATTTATAAATTGATAATTTAATTCTATGAATTTGTAATTGATAAATCGATAATTTAATTCTATAAATTTACAACTGATAATTTCATTCTATGAATTTATCATTGATAAATCGATAATTTAATTCTATAAATTTATAATTGATAATTTCATCCTATAAATTTATAAATTATAAATGGATAATTTTATCCTATAAAATTGCCATGTATAAACAGATAATTTAATTCTATAAATTTATATTTGATAATTTCATCCTATAAATTTATAAATTATAAATGGATCATTTTATCCTATAAAATTACCATTTATAAACAGATAATTTAATTCTATAAATTTGTAATTTATAATTTAATTCTATAAATTCATAATTTAATTCTATGAATTTATCATTGACAAATCGATAATTTAATTCTATAAATTTATATTTGATAATTAAATTCTATAAATTTGTAATTGATAATTTAATTTTATAAATTTTTTAATTGCTAAACAAACCGAGGATGGGATTGGTGTAAACGAAGGATCCCGTTGGGATTGTGGCAGTTTTGAGGGAAAATCCATCATTTTCCCAAAGATTTCCATGCCCTGCATGGATATTTATCCCAAAAATCCCCGGATCTATTCCCGATTGGAAAACTGAGACAGGCACCAAAAAAAATTGATTTTTTTTCCCTCCTGATTGGAGGAAAATGGGGAAAAAAATCAGTTTTCCATGGAAAAATCCCAAAGGATCCCACACAGTCCGTGAGTGCCACCTTGTGACGGAACGGGAACGGCGACAATTCCAAGGAAAACGGCACCAAAAAAACCTGGAAAAGTCAGGAATTCCATCCCCGGCCAAAATTCACTTCTGTGAAAATAAAGGAATTTTTCCAAGCTGGAATATTCCTTAACAATCGGAATTCCAGCAGGGAAATCCATGGATTTATTGGTTTATTCCGATTTTCCAGGTGTTTTTGGCACCGAGTTCATCTTCGATTTGTTCCTTTGGGATTCAAAAATCAGGGAAAAAAAAGGATTTTGGGATGTTGGGAGGAATAAATTCCAAGCTGTCAAAAATTCCCAAACCCCTGGAATTTTAGAAGGATTCACAGTAGGGGACGTCAATTTTCTTGTTGGGAATTTTCAAATTCCGAAGTTTTTTTCCAGTGATTCCCAAATCTCTGGAATTCCAACAGCTGCACTTGTGTAATATCAAAATTCTGGGGTTTTTTAATATGGGAAAATCGGGTTTATCCCAGGTTTTTATTAAGATTTCCTGGATACTGGGGGGAAATCTTCAGGATTTAAGGGAATTCAAGGTTTAATATAAATATTGGATATTGGGATATTGGATATGGGATATGGGATATTAAATATGGGATACTGATTATTAAATATTGGATATGGGATATTGGATATTAATTATAAGAGATGGGATATTGGATATGGGATATTAAATATTGAATATTAATTATTGGATATGGGATATTAAATATTGGATACTGAATATGAGATATTGATTTTTAAATATTGGATATTGATTATTAAATATTGGACATTGGATACTGGACATAGGATGTTGGATATGAATTACTGGATATGAATTACTGGATATTAATTATTGGATATTGGATATGGGATATTATTATGGGATATGGGATATTGATTATTGGATATAGGATATTAAATACTGGATACTGATTATTAAATATTGGATATTGGATATGGGATATAGGACACTAATTACTGGATCTGGGATATAGGATATTGGATATTAATTATTGGATATGGGATACTGGACATGGGATATTGAATATTAAATATTGGATATGGGATATGGGATATTAATTAATGGATACTGGATATGGGATATGGGATATTAAATACTGGATATGGGATATGAGAAATTTGATATGGGGTATGGAATATGGGATACTGGATATTAAATATGGGATACTGGATATGGGATATTGGATATTACATAGTGGATATGGAATGTGGGATAATAAATATTGGATATTGGATACTGGATATTGGATATGGGATGTGGGATATTAATTATTAGATATGGGATAATAATTATGGGATGTAGGACATTGGATATTAAATATTGGATATCAGAAATTGGAGATGGGATATTAGAGATACGATATTGGATATTGATTATTACACATTGGATATTAATGATTACACATTGGATATTATTTATGGGATATGAGATAGTGACTATTAGATCTGGGATATTAATTATTGGATATTGGATATAGGACATTAATGATTGGATCTGGGATATTGGATATTGGATATTAATTATAGGAGATGAGATACTGGATATAGGATGTGGGGTATTAAATATTGGAAATTAATTATTGGATATGGGATATTAAATATTGGATACTGGATATGAGATATTGATTATTAAATATTGGATATTGATTATTAAATATTGGATATTGGATACTGGACATGGGATGTTGGATATTATTACTGGATATTAATTATTGGATATTGGATATGAGATATTAAATACTGGATACTGGATATGGGATATTAAATATGGGATACTGATTATTAAATATTGGATACTGGATATGGGATATTGGATATTAATTATTGGATATTGGATACTGGGTATTGGATATGGGATGTGGGATATTAATTATTAGATATGGGATATTAATTATTGGATGTAGGACATTGGATATGTGATACTGGATATTAAATATTGGATATGGGATATTAGAGATACGATATTGGATATTGATTATTACACATTGGATATTAATGATTACACATTGGATATAATTTATGGGATATGGGATAGTGACCATTAGATCTGGGATATTAATTATTGGATATTAGATATAGGACATTAATTATTGGATCTGGGATATTGGATATTAATTATTGGATATGGGATATTAAATATTGGATACTGGATATGAGATACGAGATACTGGATATGGGATATTAGATATTAAATATAGGATATTGATTATTAAATATTGGATATTGGATACTGGACATGGGATGTGGGATATTAATTACTGGATATTAGTTATTGGATATTGGATATGGGATATTAAATACTGGATATGGGATATTAAATATTGGATACTGGATACTGGATATTGGATATGGGATATTAATTATTAGATATGAGATAATTATTGGATGTAGGACATTGGATATGTGATACTGGATATTAAATATTGGATATCAAAAATTGGATATGGGATATTAGAGATACGATATTGGATATTGATTATTACACATTGGATATTATTGGTTACACATTGGATATTATTTATGGGATATGGGATAGTGACTATTAGATCTGGGATATTAATTATTGGATATTGGAAATGGGATATTGGATATGGGACATTAATTATTGGATCTGGGATATTGGATATTAATTATTGGATATGGGATATTAAATATTGATACTGGATATGAGATATTGATTATTAAATATTGGATATTGATTATTAAATATTGGATATTGGATACTGGACATGGGATGTTGGATATTAATTATTGGACATTGGATATGGAATATTAAATATTGGATATGAGATATAAAAGATTGGATACGGGATATGGGATATTAAATACTGGATACGCAATATGGGATACTGATTATTAAATATTGGATACTGGATATGGGATATTGGATATTAATTACTGGATATTGGATATGGGATATAAACGATTGGATATTAGATAAGAGATATGGGATATTAAATACTGGATATTGGATATGGGATATGAGAAATTTGATATGGAGTATGAAATACGGGATATGGGATACTGATTATTAAATATGTGATACTGATTATTAAATATTGGATACTGGATATGGGATATTGGATATTACATACTGGATATGGGATGTGGGATAATAAATATTGGATATTGGATACTGGATATTGAATATGGGATGTGAGATATTAATTATTAGATATGGGACACTAAATATTGGATATCAGAAATTGGATATGGGATATTAAATATTGGATAAGGGATAATAAATACTGGATATGGGATATTGGATATAGGATATTAGATATTGATTATTAGACATTGCATATTAAGTATGGGATATTGGATATTGACCACGTGATATGGGATATGGGATATTGGATATTAAATACTGGATATTAATTATTTGGTATTGGATATTAATTACTGGGTATTAATTATTGGATATGGGACACTGGATATTGACTACTGGATATGGGATATTAAATACTGGATATTAATTACTGGGTATTGGATATTAATTACTTGGTATTAATTATTTGATATGGGATACTGGATATTGACTACTGCATATGGGATATTGGATACTGGATATTACATATTAAATATTGACTACTGGATATGGAATACAGGATAATAAATACTGGATTATAAAATATTAATTAATTATTGGTATTGGATATTAATTACTGGGTATTGATTATTAGATACGGAATACTGGATATTGACTACTGGATATGGGATATGGGATATTAAATACTGGATATTAATTATTGGTTATGGGATATTAATTATTGAGTATTGATTATTAAATATGGGATACTGGATATTGACTACTGGTTATGAGATATAAGATATTGGATATTACATATTGAATATTGACTACTGGGTATGGGATATTAAATACTGGATATTAATTATTGGGTATTAATTATTGGATAGGGGATACTGGATATTGACTCATGGTTATGGGATATTGGATATTACATGTTGAATATTGAGTACTGGATATGGGATATTAATTACTGGATATTAATTATTTGGTATTGGATATTAATTACTTGGTATTAATTATTTGATATGGGATACTGGATATTGACTACTGCATATGGGATATTGGATACTGGATATTACATATTAAATATTGACTACTGGATATGGAATACAGGATAATAAATACTGGATTATTAAATATTAATTAATTATTGGGTATTGGATATTAATTACTGGGTATTAATTATTTGATATGGGATACTGAATATTGACTATTGGTTATGGGATATAGGATATTGGATATTGACTACTGGATATGGGATATTAATTACTGGATATTAATTATTTGGTATTGGATATCAATTATTGGGTGTTGATTACTGGATATGGGATACTGGATACTGGTTATCCAGTAATTGGTTATCCAGACTACTGGTTATGATATATTGGATCCTGGATATTACATATTGAATACTGACTACTGGATATGTGATATTAAATACCGGATATTAATTATTTGGGTATTAATTATTGGATAGGGGATACTGGATATTGACTACTGGTTATGGGATATAAGATATTGGATACTGGATATTACATATTGACTACTGAGTATGGGATATTAAGTAATGGATATTAAATTCTGGATATTAATTATTGGGTATTAATTATTGGGTTAATTATTGGGTAGGGGATACTGGAGATTGACTACTGGTTATGAGATACTGGATACTGGATATTACATAATGAATATTGACTACTGGATATGGGATATTATTAATGGATATGAGATATTAATTATTGGGTATTGGATATCAATTACTGGGTATTAATTATAATTGGATATTCCCTTCCAGCTGGGAATGAACTCCAGGCAAACCAGCAGTGCCAAAGGCTCTGAAGCCACCCGGAGTGAATTCCTTGGATTTTTCCTCACCAGGGCCTCGCCGCAGGGACGATTTACCCCCGAAATATTCCACGGAAAACACCCGGACACCTCCAGAGCGAATTCCTTGGATTCCTCCTCACCACGATCTCACCGCAGGGACGAAATATTCCACGGAAAACACCCGGACACCTCCGGAGCGAATTCCTTGGATTTCTCCTCACCGTGGCCTCCCCGCAGAGACGATTTACCCCCGGAACATTCCATGGAAAACACCCGGACACCTCTGGAGTGAATTCCTTAGATTTCTCCTCACCATGGCCTCCCCCCGCAGGGACGATTTACCCCCGGAACATTCCACGGAAAACACCCGGACACCTCCGGAGCGCGGAATTCCCCACCCACACCCACCTGCCTGCCAGACGGACGTTCCCAAATCAGCCGCCGGAGATCTCCCGGCCCCGGCAAATCCCAGGGCATCCTCCATGAACTGGATTTTCTTGCTGAAGCGCACCTGCAGCAGGGGCAGCAGCTCGGGCATGCGCGCCGCCAGCAGCCGGTAGCAGGTGTCGGGTTTGCCGATGAAGCGCTGCCGGACGCTGATCTCGTAGGGAGAGTGCACGCGGATGTCGTCCACGTCCCGGGAATGGAAGCGGTGCAGCAGCTGGGAATTGCAATCCCGGATCTCCAAGGCCGAGGGCAGCACGGTCAGCTTGCCCGGCTTGGAGTTGGAGTCCGGCCGGTGCGTGATGATCACCGGGATTCGCAGCAGGGTTTCCTCCTCTGGTTTGGGGTCGGGGGCGGCCGGAGTTTCCTTGGGCTTCCATTCCAGAGGGGTTTTCCAGAGTTTGGTGCTGAAGGGCCACCAGGAAGGAGATTCCAGCTCTGTCAACAGCCTGGGAGAGATTAAATATTGGATATGGGATATTGGAAATGGGACACTGGATATGGGATGTGGGATATTAAATACTGGATATGGGATATGGGATATGGGATGTGGGATAATAAATATTGGATATTGGATATTAGATATGGGATGTACGATATTAAATACAGGATATTGGATACTGGATATTGGATACTGGATATGGGATATTGGATATGGGATATTGGATGTGGGATATTAAATATTGAATACTGGATATTGGATATAGGATATCGGATACTGGATATTGGATGTGGGATATTAGATATTGGATATGGGATACTGGATGTGGGATATTAAATATTGGATATTAAATATTGGATATTGGATGTGGGATATTGGATGTGAGATATCAAATACTGGATATGGGATATGAGATACTGGTTTTGGGATATTGGATACTGGGTATGAGATATTAAATACTGGATATTGGATATGAGATATGGGATACTGGATATTGGATATTGGATGTGGGATATCCAGTTGGATACTGGATACTGGATATGGGATATTGGATATGGGATACTGGATATTACATGTGGGATATTAGATATTAGATATGGGATATTAAATATTGGAAATTGTATATGGGATGTGGGATATTAAATATTGAATATTGGTTATGGGATACTGGATATGGGATATTGGATGTGGGATATCAAATACTGGATACTGGAAACTGGATATTGGATACGGGATACTGGATATGAGATATGAGATACTGCTTTTGGGATACTGGATATTTAATATAGGACATAGGATATTAAATATTGGATATTGAATATGAGATATGGGATACTGGATATTGGATGTGGATATTAACTATTTGATATTGGATACTGAATATGGGATACTGGATGTGGGATATTGGATATTGAAAATGGGATATCGGATACTGGATATGGGATATTAATTATTGGATATTAGATATGGGATACTGGATGTGCAATGCGGGATATTAACTATTGGATATGGGATACTGGATATTGGATATGAAATATGGGATACTGGATACGGGATATTAGGTAGGGGATATGGGATATTGGGAATTCCTTCCCAATTCCCATGCATCCCAACCACTCTTCCCTGTTCCAGAAGCACCAAACCCTAAATCCCTCTCAAGAATTCCTACAAATTCCAAATCCTTGGGATTCTCCAATGATCTGATCATCCTTGGATTCAGCTTCCATCCAAGTGGAAAACAAGGAAGTTCTTCCTTGTTATCCTTGTTTTCCAAAGTGGGAAAAACCAGGTGGAGTTTATTGGGAATCCACGAGGTCCTGATTTCCCTCGGGAAAAGTAGGAATGCTGGAATTCCCAATGGTAACCAACAGGCACCTGCTGGTTATTCCATGGAAATGAATTCCTCCATCCTTCCCACTCCATATCCCACTGAGGGGCAGCCACAAATCTCTGGGAATTCCCAATTCCCGATATCCCATCCATCCCTGCCCTCTGGCAGTGGAAGCCATTCCCTGTATCCTGTCCCTCCATCCCTTGTCCCCAGTCCCTCTCCAGCTTTCCTGGAGCCCCTTGAGGCTCTGGAGACGCTCCAAGCTCTCCCTGGAGCTTCTCCATGCTCAACATTCCCAGCTCCCTCAGCTTTTCCTCCATCCCTCCAACCAAAAATCCCCACTTCCATTTCCCACAGAATTCCAGGCTCCCTGAACCATTCCCGGCCGCGGGAACGTTCCCGCCCCGTACCTGTCGGCCACGTCCATGTCCCCCTCGATCTTGTGGAGCCCCCTCATGATGTTGTCAAACTGCTCCCCTTGGGAATGCAGCACCTTGGCCGTGTCCTCCAGGCGTTTCTGGGACCCCTCCAACATTCCCGTTAACTCCTTGCCCTTGCTGGATTCCAAGGGCGCTCCCGCCGCGCCCTCCTGGCCGGAGAGGAGCTGCTCGCGCCAGAAATGCTCCAGGACGTTGAAGACCACGTTCCTGTTGGGCTGCAGGGAGCTGAACCAGTGCTTGGTGCCCTTCTCCAGCACGGTCAGGGAGCTGAAGATCAGGTGGGAAGATTCCTTCTTGATCTCGCTGATGCCGGCCAGGCGGAAATCCACCAGGAGCTGGCCGCCCTTGTCGGCCGTGAATCGGATGGAGCCGGGGGTCAGGCAGAGCTTCCCAGGGATCCATTGCTTGCTGCTCTCCAGGTAGTAGGAGCAGGGCCAGGAATGGATCCGGATGTCCTCGTTCATCCCGGCCTCCTCTCCCGGGCCAACGCGCTCCAATCCGGTGGGAGACGCTGAAATCCAAGGGGAAAAACAACAACAAAAAAATGGGAATCCTTTATAAACACACAGGAATTAATCTGGCTCCTTTCAGCTGGATATCCAAGGAATGTGGGATAGTTTCTAAGCACAGGAATATTTGCTCTGGAAAAGCCCATCAGTGGTCTGGCTGATTTTACCAAGAATTCCATGGAATATTCCCATTCCCAGCTCATCCCCAGCTTCCCATAAATCAACACCTATTGAGGAAAATCCAGGATATCCCAAAATTCAACATTTCCTTTGGAAAGGACCGTCAGCACCACTGGCCAATGGCTTTACCAAGAATTCCACGGAATATTCCCATTCCCAGCTCATCTTGGCTTCTCACAGATCAATATGTACTAAAGAAAATCCAGGATATCCCAAAATTTTAGATTTCCCCTGGGAAAGCCCATCAGCACCACTGGCCAATGGCTTTACCAAGAATTCCATGGAATATTCCCGTTCCTGCCTCACCTCAACTTCCCATAGATCAACACCTATTGAGGAAAATCCAGGATATCCCAAAATTCAACACTTCCTTTGGAAAGTGCTGTCAACATCACCGACCTCATTTTACCAAGAATTCCATTCCTATCCTGGAATATTCCCATTCCCAGCTCATCTCAGCTTCCCACAGACCGAGGAAAATCCAGGATATCCCAAAATTCAAGATTTCATCTAGAAAAGCCCATCAGCCTCACTGGCCAATGACTTTACCAAGAATTCCATTCTTATCCTGGAATATTCCTATTTCCATATTCCCATTCAGCTTCCCATAAATCAACAGGAACTGAGGAAAATCCAGAATATCCCAAAATTTTAGATTTCCCCTGGAAAAGCCCATCAGCACCACTGGCCAATGGCTTTACCAAAATTCCATGGAATATTCCCATTGCCAGCTCATCCTTGGCTTCCCATAAATCAACACCTATTGAGGAAAATCCAGGATATCCCAAAATTCAAGATTTCACTGGAGAAGCCCATCAGCATCACTGGCCATGCATTTTTACCAAGAATTCCATGGAATATTCCCATTCCCAGCTCATCTTGGCTTCTCACAGACCAACACGTACTAAAGAAAATCCAGAATATCCCAAAATTTTAGATTTTCCCTGGAAAAGCCCATCAGCACCACCGGCCAATGGCTTTACCAAGAATTCCAGGGAATATTCCCGTTCCCAGCTCATCCCCAGCTTCCCATAGATCAACAGGTACCGAGGAAAATCCAGGATATCCCAAAATTCTACATTTCCTTTGGAAAGCGCTGTCAGCATCCATGGCCATCCCATTTTACCAAGAATTCCATGGAATATTCCTTTTCCCAGCTCGTCTCGGCTTCCCAAAGATCAACAAGAACTGAGGGAAATCCAGGATATCCCAAAATTCAACATTTCCTTTGGAAAAGCCCATCAGCATCACTGACCAATGATTTTACCAAATATTCCAGGGAATATTCCCATTCCCAGCTCATCTCGGGTTCCCAAAGATCAACAGGTACTGAGGGAAATCCAGGATATACCAAAATTTTAAATTTCCTCTGGAAAAGCCCATCAGTACCACTGGCTGATTTTACCAAAATTCCATGGAATATTCCCATTCCCAGCTTGTCTCAGCTTCCCAAGGATCAACAAGAACTGAGGAAAATCCAGAATATCCCAAAATTCCAGTTTATAATTCCCTGTTCCCTCTGGCATCTCAACATCCAGGCACGTTAAGCACATTTCAGGAATTCTCCAGGAATTGTTAATATTCTCCAGAATAATCAATATTCCCTGGGAATTGTCAATATTCCCCGGGAATTCTCAGTATTCCCTGAGAATTCCAAGTTTATTCCAGGAATTCCTGGATTTCTCCAAGAATTCTCAGTTTGCTCTGGGAATTCTCAGTTTTTCCCAGAAATTCCAGGTTTCCTCCAAGAACTTCCAGTTTTCTCTGGAAATTATCAGTTTTCACCAGGAATTCCCATTTTTCTCCAGGAATTCTCAACATTCTCCAAGAATTCTCAATATTCTCCAGAAATTCCAAGTTTTCTCCAGGAATTCCCAGTTTTCTCCAGGAATTCCCAGTTTTCTCCAGGAATTCTCCGTTTTCTCCAGGAATTCTCCGTTTTCTCTGGAAATTCTGTTTCCTCTAGGAACTCTCAATTTTCTCCAGGAATTCCCAGTTTTCTCTGGGAATTCTGAGTTTTTTCCAGAAATTCCCAAATTTTTCCATGATTTCCCAATTTTCTCCAGGAATCGTCACAATCTCAGACCTCCCCTCCAGTTTTCAGCAGCGACTCCACCGAACAATCCCAAAAATCCCAAATTCCGGTGACTCCCGGAACTTCCGGCGGAACAACCCCAAGGAAATCCCAAACCTGGTGGATTTTCCCTGTGGGACATTCCCAGGCCGAGTTTTCCCGGGAAATGTTTTCCTGCCAATTCATCCCATGGAATTTTGGGATTTCCTCACCGGGATCCGGAATTCCGGCCTGGTTTCCTTCCATCCAAACAATCCCAACTTGGGAATGGGCAATTCCAGCCCTGGAACCGTTTCTCTCCAAATTTCCAGAAGTTTCTTGGAGCCAGGAGTTGGAATTTCCCTGGAATATCTCCCTCGTTGCTGCAGGCTTGGTTACATCCCATAATTAACACATCATTAATTACATATAATTAATTTGGGAATGTTGACATCACCGGGATTTAATTGCATCCATCATCTTCTCCAAGGTTTTGGGATTTCGTGGGATCACGTGTGGATTAATCCCAGGAGCTCAGGGAATTCTGCTGCTTCATTAATGACATCACCACTAATTACCTTCCTTAATTCCAGACCAATCCTCCAGGAAAAGCTGAGGAATTCTCATGGAACCAAAAAATTCCTGAATTCCTGACCCCACACCCACATCTCCCAGGGTTTTCAGGTTGCTGCACCATTAATTCCTTAAAAAAGTCCAACTCCAAGGATTTTTTTAATTAAAGATACTCAAAATTCCATTATAATTAATGATTAGTCCACATTATATCCAACAAAAAAAAAAAATCTTTATTTGGTTTCCATCCCTTTTTTCCATGGATTTTTAATAAGTTTTTTTCATGATTAATTTTAGGGATGAAATGGGAAAAAAATAAGCCATAAAATGAGGAAAAAATTGGAATTTAAAGTGAAAATTCTCCACCTTTTTTGATCCAATGAATCCACAACCCTGGAGGAAATTGTGGGAAAAGAGAAGGAGGAAAACGGCACCAAAATTTGATTTAAAGGAGTGGATACAGCCAAGATCCCAGCAAGGAAAAAATTCCAGAGGAAAATAAAACTGAGGCTGCTCCCAAAATGAAAATTCCTTACAATATAATGGATTTATATTTAATATTTTTTATATTAAATATATTTATTTTAATATAATTTTAATATATATTGAATATAAATTTCTATAAATAAATATTTTATATTTAATAATAAATTAAAATATTCTCTGCCTGAGCTTTATCCCAAGTTTCCTACCTGGATTTGTATCCATGGAATTCTCTGGGAAAAATTTTTTCCCTTCCAGCTTTTCAGCAAGGAAAAAATTCCAAAGGAAAATAAAACTGAGGCTGCTCCCAAAATGAAAATTCCTTAAAATGGATTTATATTTAATATATTTTATATTATTTATTTTTATATAATTTTAATATATATTGAATATAAAATTCCAAAAATAAATATTTTATATTTAATAATAAATTAAAATATTTTCTTCCTCAGCTTTATCTCAAGTTTCCTACCTGGATTTGTATCCTTGGAATTCTCAGGGAAAAATTTTTTCCCTTCCAACTTTTCACCAAGGAAAAAAAATTCCAATGGAAAATAAAACTGAGGCTATTCCCAAAATGAAAATTCCTTTAAAAAATCATGGATTTATATTAAATAATAAATTAAAATATTCTCTGCCTGAGCTTTATCCCAAGTTTTGTACCTGGATTTGTATCCATGGAATTCTCAGGGAAAAATTTTTTTCCCTTCCTACTTTTGACAAAGGAAAAAATTCCTTAAAATATAATGGATTTATATTTACAATATTTTATATTAAATATATTTATTCAGCATAATTTTTATATATTAAACATAAAATTATATAAATAAATATTTTATATTTACTAATAAATTAAAAGAAGCTCTTGTAGAGCTTTATCCCAAGTTTCCTACCTGGAAAAATAAAATAATTTTTTAAAAATTAAATAAAATAAAATAATTTAAAAAAAATTTAAAAACCCAAATTGTTTCTGAATTCTCTGTAAATTCAGGAATAAGTTTGGAAACTTGGGAATTAATCTTTCCTCCAGGAGACTCCTGAGTGATCCCATAGGAAATTCCTTCCATTTCTTCCCAAAATTCCCAATTTATTCCCAGATCAGATCTGCACTCTCCCATTACCCACATCCTTTTTTAAGGAAATAATCGGATTTTTTGGGCCACAGCTGCCCCAAATCCTGGAATTCCAGCCCTGGATCGGTGACAGGGATTTGATATCCAGCAGCAAATCCATGGAAAAACTGGGATTGACAGAAAAATAAAATAATTTTTAAAAAATTAAAAATAAAATAATAAAAAACTCAAATTGTTTCTGAATTCTCTGTAAATTCAGGAATGAGTTTGGAAAATTGGGAATGAATCTTTCCTCCAGGAGACTCCTGAGTGATCCCACAGGAAATTCCTTCCACAAGAAATTCCTTCCATTTCTCCCCAAAATTCCCCAAATTCCCAATTTATTCCCAGATCAGATCTGCACTCTCCCATTACCCACACTAATTTTTAAAGGAAATAATTGGATTTTTTGGGCCACAGCTGCCCCAAATCCTGGAATTCCAGCCCTGGATCAGCAACAGGGATTTGATATCCAGCAGAGAATACATGGAAAAGTCAGAATTGACAGAAAAAATAAAAAATAATAAAAAAAATTAAAAATAAAATAATAAAAACCCAAATTGTTTCTGAATTCTCTGTAAATTCAGGAATGAGTTTGGAAAACTGGGAATGAATCCTTCCTCCAGGAGACTCCTGAGTGATCCCACAGGAAATTCCTTCCATTTCTTCCCAAAATTCCCAAAATTCCCAATTTATTCCCAGATCAGATCTGCACTCTCCCATTACCCACACTCTTTTTTAAGGAATAATCGGATTTTTGGGCCACAGCTGCCCCAAATCCCGGAATTCCATGATTTGTAACCTGGAATTCCATGATCTGTAACCTGGAATTCCATGATTTGTAACCCAGAATTCCATCCCTGGATCACTACCAGGGGCACGAGGCTTTGACATCAATTTCTCAGGAATTCTTTCCATCAAAAGGAGCTGATTCACCTTTGGGGAGCTCAGCTAATTAATGGGAGCGTCACTAACGAGTTAATTAGGGAGGAGGAGCTCCCGGCATCCCTGCCTGATGCTCTCATCCTTGAATTCCCAGGTTTTTCCTACCTGGGCCAGAAAATTCCTGCATTTTTTATTGTTTGTTTTTCTCAAACTCAGAAAGTCCCTCATTTTCCCCAATCCCATAAAATCCCTCATTTTTACCCAATCCCAGAAAATCCCCCATTTTCTCCCAATCCCACAAAATCCCTCATTTTCCCCAATCCCAGAAAATCCATTTTCCCCAATTTTATGAGCTTTAAGCTGCTTTGTAACAAAAGGGTTTGAAAAATAGCTTTAGAATATATAAAATATATTCTAAATATAATAATATATAATATTATACATATTATATAATTTTATATAATATTATATATAATAATATGCAATATATAATATATATAGCTTTAGAATATTTAAAATATATTCTAATATATATTATACATATTATAAAATATATATTATATAGTTATACTATATATATTATTTAATATATAATATAATATATAGAGCTTTAGAATACATAAAATATATTCTAAATGTAATAATATATTATATATAATAGAATATGTACTATAGATATTATATTATATACAATGAAATACAATATATAACATATAATGTATATCATTTAGCTTTAGAATATATAAAATACATTCTAAATATAATAATATATAACATTATGTATATTATATACCTATTATATATTACAATATTGTATATAACAATATGTAATATATATAATATATAATACATATAGCTTTAGAATATATAAAACACATTCTAAATATAATAATACATAATATATTATATACTGTAATATTATATATAACAATATGCAATATATAATATATATAGTTTTAGAATATATAAAATACTTTCAAAATATAATAATATATAATATTACACATATTATAGAATATATAATATTATATATAATGAAATACAATATATAACATGTAATATATATTACATAGCTTTAGAAGATATAATATATATTCTATAGTATGTATAATATTATATATTATTATATTTAGAATATATTTTATATCTATTATATTATATATAGTGAAATACAATATATAACATATAATATATATATTATATAGCTTTAGAAGATATAAAATATATTCTAAATATAATGTTATATATTATACATTATAGAATATATATTATATGTATTATAATATTATATATAATAACACAATATATAATATATATTATATATATATAGCTTTAGAAAATATAAAATATATTCTAAATATACTAATATATATTATACATACTGTAGAATATATATTACATCTATTATATTATATATAATGAAATACAATATATAATATATATTATATATGATATAGTGTTAGAATATAAAAAATATTCTAAATATAATAATACATATTATATATTATAGGATATATATTATATATATTATATTATATATACTGAAATACAGTGTTTAACATATTATATGTATCTTTAGAATATATAAAATATATTCTAAATATAATAATAAATAATATACATATAATACATATTATATATACTATAACATTATATATGATAATATGCAATATATAGTATATATAAAATATATTCAAAATATAATAATATGTAATATTATACATATTTTTAAAATATATGTTATATTATATATTATATATATATAGTTTTAGAATATATAAAACGAGTTGTAATCACCTAAACAAAAGAAAGAATTGAGCTTATCCCTAGCTAAAAATTGATGATCCTGGAAAAGAAACCTGGATAATCCTGGAAAGGGAATCTGGATAATCCTGGAAAGGGAAACTGGATAATCCTGGAAAGGGAAACTGGACCTCACCATCACTGATTTATGATTCTAAAAGAGGGAGGCTGGATCTCACCATCACTGATTTATGATTTTAAAAAAGGGAAGCTGGATCTCACCATCACCAATTTACAACCCTGAGCTACAGAAATTCCACCTCAGCAGGGTTTGATCACATTGGGGTACAGAAATTGGATTTCAAAAGTAGAAATTAGGAGGAAACTAGAGAACAAAAGTTGCTCAGAAGCGCTTATGGAACATCTCAATAAATGCCAGCAGAAATCAGCAGTTGGAGGGGAAACCCCCACTGTACCCAGCGCTGCTCACACTTTACCATTCTGGATTAATGAATTAATAAATTGATTGTTGCTTGATATATTAGCTGAGTCAAGCTTTTTATTCTTTACACCCTTCCCTCTCCAAATCCCCGCTCCGGCTCCAACCCAGCCTTGCCTGGCGCTCACTGCGGAGCCAGCCCAGCCCAGGGTGGAACTCTCACCCAAACCCCGACCCCAGCCCCGACCCCAGCCCCGACCCCAGCCCCGACCCCAGCCCCTCCATTCCTGGATCCAAATCCTCCCAAGCCCCGACCCCAGCCCCTCCATTCCTGGATCCAAACCCTCCCCAGCCCCGACCCCAGCCCCTCCATTCCCGGCTCCAAATCCTCCCAAACCCCGATCCCAGCCCCTCCATTCCTGGATCCAAACCCTCCCCAGCCCCGATCCCAGCCCCTCCATTCCTGGATCCAAACCCTCCCAAGCCCCGACCCCAGCCCCTCCATTCCCGGCTCCGAATCCTCCCAAGCCCCGGTTCGAGGGTCGGCCCCGGACCCGGCTCGGAGCCGACGTCGCTGCCCGGATCCCGGTTCGGAACCTCCCCAAACCCCAACACCAAACCCAGCCCGGCCCTGGCTGGAACCGCCGGTCCCGGTCCGAGACCTCCCCGGCCATGGATGGGAGACACCCCAAACCCAAATTTGTGACCCCTCAGCCTCATTTCCAACCCTTCAGCCCCATTTCCAGCCCCATTTCACACCCCTCAGCCCCATTTCCGACCCCCCAGCCCCATTTCCGACCCCATTTCCGACCCCTCAGCCCCATTTCTGACCCCCCAGCCCAATTTCCGACCCCCCAGCCCAATTTCCGACCCCCCAGCCCCTTAGCCCCATTTCTGACCCCTCAGCCCCATTTCCAACCCCTCAGCCCCATTTCCAGCCCCATTTCCATCCCCCCAGCCCCATTTCCGACCCCATTTCCGACCTCTCAGCCCCATTTCCAGCCCCCCATTCCCATTTCCATCCCCCCATCTCCCCCTCAGCCCCTCCCGCCCCACTCCGAGCCCCCCCAGTCCCCCCCGGCCCCTCACGCACCTCCCTCAGTGCGGCACCGGCTCCACTCCGCGCCTGCGCCCTCCGCGCGCTCCCATTGGCTGAGCCCCTCGCCGCTGCGCGTTCCTATTGGCTGAGCCCCGCGCCGTTGCGCTCCGGTTTTCACGTCCCCTCCAGCCCCCACCCGCCCGACGCAGAGGTTCCGGTGGTGCCCGCCATAGCCCCTCAGTGCCGTCGCTGCCGGGGGTGAGTGTGGTTCCCTCGGGGTGCTGCGGGCATCGAGGGTGCGGGAGGAACGGGAGAGCGATGCGGGGATGGGGTGTGTGACGGGCTGTGGTATGCGGGTGTTCCCTGCCCTACAGCTGGGACCTGCGTGAGGGGAATTCCCGTAATGCGGTGTTATCCTGGGGGTCTGTGAGGGAGGAATTCACTCATGGAAATCCTTTAAATCCCGGTGTTATCCTGGGGATCGCTCCGGGAGGAATTCCCTCATGGAAATCCTTTAAATCCCGGTGTTATCCTGGGGATCGCTCCGGGAGGAATTCCCTCATGGAAATCCCTCATGGAAATCCTTTAAATCCCGGTGTTATCCTGGGGATCGCTCAGGGAGGAATTCCCTCATGGAAATCCTTTAATGCCGGTGTTGTCCTGGGGATCGCTCAGGGAGGAATTCCCTCATGGAAATCCTTTAATGCCGGTGTTGTCCTGGGGATCGCTCAGGGAGGGATTCCCTCATGGAAATCCTTTAATCCCGGTGTTCCTTTGGAGCTCTGTGAGGGAGAAATTCCCTAATGGATATCCCTTAATGCCGATGTTCCCTGCGGATCTCTCAGGGAGGAATTCCCTCATGGATATCCCTTAATTCTGATATTCCCTGGGAGATCTATGATGGAGGAATTCCCTCGTGGAAATTCTTTAATCCCGGTGTTCCCCTGGAGATCTCTGAGGGAGGAATTCCCTCATGGAAATCCTTTAATCCCGGTGTTCCTTTGGAGATCTCTGAGAGCGGAATTCCCTCATGGGTGTCCCTTAATTCTGATATTCCCTGATAGATTTCTGAGGGAGGAATTTCCTCATGGATGTTCCTTAATCCCGGTGTTCCCCTGAAGATCTCTGAAGGAGGAATTCCCTCAGGGAAATCCTTTAATCCTGATGTTCCCCTGGAGCTCTGTGAGGGAGGAATTCCCTCATGGATGTTCCTTAATTCCTGTGTTCCCTTGGAGATCTCTGAGGGAAGAATTCCCTCATGGATGTTCTTTAATCCTGGTGTTTCCCTGGGGATCCCTGAGGGAGGAATTCCCAAATTCCTTAATTTCAGTGTTCCCTTGGAGATCTCAGAAGGAGGAATTCCCTCCGGGAAATCCTTTAATCCCGGTGTTCTCTTGGAGGTCTTTGAGGGAGGAATTCCTGCATGGTTATCTCATAATTCTGGTATTCCTTTGGAGATCTCTGAGGGAGGAATTCCCTCATGGATGTTCTTTAATCATGGTGTTCCCCTGGGGATCTCTGAAGGAAGAATTCCCTCATGGTTATGCCTTAATTCCGGTATTCCCCTAAAGGTCTCTGAGGGAAGAATCCTCTCATGGAAATCCTTTAATCCCGGTGTTCCCTCGGTGATCACTGAGGGGAGAATTCCCTCATGGGTGTTCCTTAATCCTGGTGTTTCCTTGGAGCTTTGTGAGGGAGGAATTTCCTCATGGATGTTCCTTAATCCCGGCGTTCTCTTGGAGGTCTCTAAGGGCGGAATTCCCTCATGGAAATCCTTTAAATCTCGGTGTTCCCTTGGAGATCTCAGAGAGAGGAATTCCTTCATGGAAATCCTTTAATCCCGGTGTTCCCCGGGAGCTCTGTGAGGGAGAAATTCCCTCATGGATGTCCTTTAATTCCAATATTCCCTTGGAGCTTTTTGAGGGGAGGATTCCCTCATGGGTATCCCTTAACTGCGATGTTCCCTTGGAGATCTCAGAGGGAGGAATTCCCTCATGGAAATCCTTTAATCCCAGTGTTCCCCTGGGGATGTCTGAGGGAGGAATTCCTTCATGGATGTTCCTTAATCCTGGTGTTCCCTTGGGAGATCCCTGAGGGAGGAATTCCCTCATGGATGTTCCTTAATTCCGATATTTCCTTGGAGCCCTGTGAGAGAGGCATTTCCTCCTGGATATTCCTTAATTCTGATATTCCTTTGGAGATCCGTGAGGGAGGAATTCCCTCATGGAAATCCTTTAATCCTGGTGTTCCTTGGAGATCTCTGAGGCATTAATTCCCACATGGATGTTCTTTAATTTCAGTGTTCCCTTGGAGATCCCTGAGGGAGGAATTCCCTCATGGACATCCTTAAGTCTCGATATTCCCTTAGAGCTCTGTGAGGAAGGAATTCCCTCATGGATGTTCCTTAATCCCGATATTCCCTTGGAGATCCCTGTGGGTGAAATTCCCTCACGGATGTTCCTTAATCGCTGTGTTCCCCTGGGGATCTCTGAGGGAGGAATTCCCTCATGGAAATCCTTTGATCTCGGTGTTCCCCTGAAGATCTCTGAAGGAGGAATTCCCTCATGGAAATCCTTTAATCCTTTTGTTCCCTTGGAGCTCTGTGAGGGAGGAATTCCCTCCTGGGTATTCCTTAATCCCAATATTCCCTTAAAGATCCCTGAGGGAGGAATTCCCTCCCGGAGATCCCTAAATCCCTTTTCCCTCAGATTCTCCCAAATCCCATCCCTGCAGCCTCTTTGCTTTATTCCCTCTCTCTCTCCTCAGTCTTCCCTCCTTTTGGAATTTTTTTCCCCTTTTTTTTTTTTTTTGCCCTATTTTTATCCCTTGATTGCTCCAAATCCACGGGAAAAGCTCTGCAGGAAGGTGGGAGGTGCCAGCCCGCAGAACAAAGGGAAGATCCCAGAGCAGGCAGCACTTCCCAAAATATTCCAGGAATTTTCCTCCCTCCTCCCCTGCAATTCATGAATTTCTCGGGAATTTCCCACTGCAATTTTCTTTTCCTGCTCTTTCAGGACGGAACCAGCTCTGCCAAGAGAGAAAAACATCCAGAGTGATATCCCAGCACTCCTAGAAACCATGGAAAATGTGAATTATCCCAAAACTCCTGATTTCCCCTCAATTTCCCCATGATTTTCCACAGCTCCAATCCCATTTTGATCAAGTTTATTTAATTTTTTTGGGATAACACCTGCTCCAAACTTCCTCGGCTCAGCCAGGAATTTTTTATTCTCCAGCCTGCATGGACAGAGCAACCTTTGCCTGTTCCACCGCTTTTTTCCGGGATTTGGGGAATTCTTCTCCGGCTGATTTTCCTGGGAACCACGTGGATTTCATTGACAGAGCAGATTCCTTCAGTTATTCCGATTTTTTCCGGGATTATCTCATTCCCAACCATCCCTGCATCTTCTCGGCCAAGTTCACCGAGGATTGGGCCAGCAGGAAAACCTGGGTGACGCGGGATGGGAAACCCAACTTGGAGCATCTCCTGCGGGAGTTCGGTGAGTCCCGGAATTCTTCCCAAATCCTAAAAGATGGAATTTTTTCACATGGAATTTTAGGGATAAACGCACTAAAAAAAGTGGTAATCCAACATTTTTTCCCCAATTAATCCATTGTTTTTTTCCATGGAAAACCCAATTTCAAGCATCTCCTGCAGGAGTTCAGTAAGTCCCGGAATTTTTCCCAAATCCTAAAGGATGGAATTTTTTCACATGGAATTTTTTGGATAAAAGCACTAAAAAACCGGAATTCCAAGGTGTTTTCCTAAATTAATCCATGGATTTTTTAGAATTGGGAAATCCCAACTTGGAGCATCTCCTGCAGGAGTTTGGTCAGTCCTGGAATTTTTTCCAAGTCCGAAAGGATGGAGATTTTTAGGATTGGATTTTAGGGATAAAAGCACAAAAAAAAAATGGTAATCCAACGTTTTTCCCAAATTATTCCATTGATTTTTTCCATGGAAAACCCAACTTGGAGCATCTCCTGCAGGAGTTTGGTCAGTCCCGGAATTTTTCCCAAATCCCAAAGGATGGAGATTTTTAGGATTGGATTTTAGGGATAAAAGCATGAAAAAAAAGTGATAATCCAATGTTTTTTCCCAAATTAATCCATTGATTTTTTTTCCATGGAAAACCCAACTTTGAGCATCTCCTGCAGGAGTTTGGTCAGTCCTGGAATTTTTCCCAAATCCTAAAGGATGGAGATTTTAGGATTGGATTTTTAGGGATAAAAGCACTAAAAAAAAGGAAATTCCAAGGTGCTTTCCTAAATTAATCCATGGATTTTTTATTATAAAATGATTCTAAATCGCTAATAAAATAATTAAATTCCTATAGAGATAACAAATATTATCTTGAAATATTTGTAATCAATTTGAATTCTTTTTACAAATATTAACTAATAATTATCAGTGAATCATTCGTTAATTAAAAATATTTATGAACATATCTTAATAAGGAATCCTTATCCTAATTTTAATTAATCCCAATTAAAATTAATTAATTTTAATAATAAATCCTCACTCCTAATGGGATTTTAGAGGAAAATTCCATTTAGAGAAAATCCTGGAAAATTTGGGGCACATGGAATAAACAGCAGGAAAATTAAACTTATAGTTCAATTATGAATTATTAATATCAAAATAATTAATAAAATAATTAGAGAAATAGCAACTATAAAATATAGTTAACATTAAAGTAATTGTATTTATTTTGAATTCTTTTTACAAATATTAACTAATAATTGTTAATAAATCACTGGTTATATATTAAAATGTTAATAATATTAATAATTAATATATAATATATTAATATGGTAATAATAAACAATATTTATTAACACATTTTAATATTAAATGCTAATCCATTCCTCACTCACCAATGGGATTTTAGAGAAAAATTCTCTTTAAAGAAAAAACTGGAAAATTCAGGTCACAGCAGAGAAAATCCTGGAAAAATTGGGGCACAGGGAATAAACAGCAGGAAAATTAAACTTATAGCTTGATAATAAATTAATTAATAATAATAATAATAATTAATTGATAATAATAATAATTAATAAAGTAATTAGAGAAATAACAAATACAAGATATAATTAACATTAAAATAGTTGGAATTCTTTTGATTTCTTATTAGAAACACTGATTAATAATTGCTAATAAATTGCTGGTTAGTTAAATACTATTTATTAACATATTTTAATATTAAAATGAAATATTTTTTTGTGCAATATGTTTATTGCTATCACCTATATTGGACAGGGCACCTCTACACAAAACCAATCCAACAGTGCCACCACCTCAGCAGAAAATGGAGGACAAGAAGGACAAGGACACGCCCAGATTCCTCCATTTTGTCTCCTTGAACCCCCATTAAACCCCAAAATTCTGCATTAACACCGGGTGTTAATTATTAATAAGCTAATTATTACTCTAATCACACACTTGTGGTTTGTAATTCTTCATTTAATGTTGGTAATCGCTCCCTTGGGCTAAAATCAAAGGGAATTCCAACCCCCTCCCTCGGAATTATTGTCATGCTGAAATTCAGGAGCTCTCAAAGATGGGAATGGGAATAACAGCTGGGAAAAACTGGGAAAATTGGGAAAAATTCTGACTGGGAAAATTGTCAGAACCCAGCACATCTCTCTGGCTGTTCTGAGTGGTCCGAGACCCTGGCAAGGGGTCCTGAGACCCTGGCACAAAATCAAAAATACCAAATTTTGATTTTAGGTTACCAACCGTGTATCAAGAATTACAAACCACAAGAGTTTGATTAGAGTCATAATTAATTCATCACCGGGTGTTAATGTAGAATTTTGGGGTTTAATGGGGGTTCAAGAAGGCAAGATGGAGGAATTTTGGCGTGTCCCTGTTCTTCTCCTTCTTCTTCTTCTTGCCCTCCATCTTCTGCTGTGTTGGTGGCACTTTTGGATTGGTTTAGCACAGAAGTGACTGTCTAACATAGGTGATAGGTGTTGGTATTTTATTATAAATATAAATCATGTAAAATTCAGTATAAAAGATTAAAACTGCCCTCGGGGTGATCAGTAGATGATGATCCAGCACCCAAGCAGGGTGAGAACAAAATGTACCAGATAAGAAATAATAAATAACCTTGAAAACGACACGGACGCATCCCAACGCTCTCTTCTGCCACCAGGGCTTGGGAGAAGGATTTTTAACAACATTCTCGGGGGTTATCAGCCCAAGAACGGAGAGAAAATTGAAATAAAAATGTGGCAGTAGGAAAAAAAAAGCCAACCTTGACAAAGTCAGAGCACACCCTGTGGGTCAGGGTGTTGGAGCAGCCCAGTCAAGCCCTCCTGCAGTGCCAGATGTGGCTCTGTTGGAGCAGAGATGATCCAGAGGAGGGTGGAGTTTCCTCTGAAGCTCCAGTGGTGCTGAGATGTTTCTTCTTTATCTTTTCTGTTAGAGCCGGGATTAAATGCTCAAGATGATGTTTGGTGTTCAGGCTCAGATGTTTATTAATTCTTATCTCTATTATCTCACAAGCTGCGAGTTCTGGCTAACAAAGTAAAAATTGCCCCCATCTCTCTCTCTTCAAGGCTTTTAAAGCACAAATTGTCCAATTATGAAATAACTCTTAAATTATTTTCACTTTTAACCCAATAACCAACCACCCCTGGCCCGCAATGCGGATTTTTCTGCCCAAAAAATTCCAAAATCCCACCCAGACCCGTGAAGGAGAAGGTGAAAAAGAAGGACTCAGCCCCCGCCCTAAATCCTCCATCTTGCTTTATATCTATCGCTGTATTCTAAACCCTGAAACTCTCAGTTTTGCACCCTGTGATATCACACACTTCTATCCAACCTGCACACCCACAATCCCAGCGCTGTCACTCCATTTTGGGAGCCTTTTCCACGGCCTCAGGTCAGTGCAGGGTTTGCTTGGGGGTCAGCACAGAAATTCTGGAATTCTCAGGGATCAAGGCTCCAACAGTGAGATGGGTCTGGTCTTCCTCTGGGAATGCAGAAAAGTGGAAAAAGACTGATTGTGGTGTTCCACATCTCAGGTTTTATCCAGGTAGGAATGCTTGGCTCCTCCCCCTGGGCGGAGCATCTCCCCATGGGATGATGTCATTGGATCAGCCATGCAGTGAGCCTGGATGGCCCATGGACAGCAGATACACCCTGGAGGGTCCTGGAAGGGATAAAGAACGTGGGGGTTATGAGGGAAGGGTCCTGGAAGGGATAAAGAACCTGGGGGTTATGAGGGATGGGTCCTGGAAGGGATAAAAAACACGGGGGTTATGAGGGAAGGGTCCTGGCAGACAAAGAACATGGGGATTATGAGGGATGGGTCCTGGAAGGGATAAAGAATGTGGGGGTTATGAGGGATGGGTCCTGGCAGAGATAAAGAACATGGGGGTGATGAGGGATGGGTCCTGGAAGGGTTAAGAACAGGGGGGTTATGAGGGTCCTGGCAGAGATAAAGAACATGCGTGTTGTGAGGGATGGGTCCTGGAAGTGATAAAGAACGTGGAGGTTATGAGGGAAGGGTCCTGGAAGGGATAAAGAACATGGAGGTTATCAGGGATGGGTCCTGGCAGAGATAAAGAACATGGAGGTTATCAGGATGGGTCCTGGCAGAGATAAAGAGCATCTCCCCATGGGATGATGTCATTGTATCAGCCCTGCAGTGAGCCTGGATGGCCCATGGACAGCAGATACACCCTGGAGGGTCCTGGAAGGGATAAAGACCATGAGGGTTATGGGAGATGGGTCCTGGAAGAGATAAAGAACATGAGGGTTATGAGGGATGGGTCCTGGAAGGGATAAAAAACACGGGGGTTATGAGGGAAGGGTCCTGGCAGACAAAGACCATGGGGATTATGACGGATGGGTCCTGGAAGGGATAAAGACCGTGGGGGTTATGAGGGATGGGTCCTGGCAGAGACAAAGAACATGGGGGTTATGAGGGATGGGTCCTGGCAGAGACAAAGAACATGGGGGTTATGAGGGATGGGTCCTGGAAGGGATAAAGAACATGGGTGAGGGATGGGTCCTGGAAGGGATAAAAAACATAGGGGTTATCAGGGATGGGTCCTGGAAGGGATAAAGAACACAGAAGTTATCAGTGATGGGTCCTGGCAGAAATAAAGAACACAGAAGTTATCAGTGATGGGTCCTGGCAGAGATACAGAACACAGAAGTTATCAGTGATGGGTCCTGGAAGGGATAAAGAACACAGAAGTTATCAGGGATGGGTCCTGGCAGAGATAACACAGAAGTTATCAGGGATGGGTCCTGGCAGAAATAAAGAACACAGAAGTTATCAGGGATGGGTCCTGGCAGAGACACAGAACACAGAAGTTATCAGTGGTGGGTCCTGGCAGAAATAAAGAACACAGAAGTTATCAGGGATAGGTCCTGGCAGAGATAACACAAAAGTTATCAGTGATGGGTCCTGGCAGAGACACAGAACACAGAAGTTATCACTGATGGGTCCTGGCAGAGATAAAGAACACAGAAGTTATCAGTGATGGGTCCTGGAAGGGATAAAGAACACAGAAGTTATCAGGGATGGGTCCTGGCAGAGATAAAGAACACAGAAGTTATCAGGGCTGGGTCCTGGCAGAGACACAGAACACAGAAGTTATCAGGGATGGGTCCTGGCAGAAATAAAGAACACAGAAGTTATCAGGGATGGGTCCTGGAAGGGATAAAGAACACAGAAGTTATCAGTGATGGGTCCTGGCAGAAATAAAGAACACAGAAATTATCAGTGATGGGTCCTGGCAGAGATAACACAGAAGTTATCAGGGATGGGTCCTGGCAGAGATACAGAACACAGAAGTTATCAGGGCTGGGTCCTGGCAGAGATAAAGAACACAGAAGTTATCAGGGATGGACCCTGGCAGAGATAAAAAACACGGGGGTTATGAGGAATGGGTCCTGGAAGGGATAAAGAACATGAAGGTTATGAGGGATGGGTCCTGGCAGAGATAACGAACACAGAAGTTATCAGTGATGGGTCCTGGCAGAGATAAAGAACACAGAAGTTATCACTGATGGGTCCTGGCAGAGATAAAGAACACAGAAGTTATCAGGGATGGGTCCTGGAAGGGATAAAGAACACAGAAGTTATCAGGGATGGGTCCTGGCAGAGATAAAGAACACAGAAGTTATCAGGGATGGGTCCTGGCAGAAATAAAGAACACAGAAATTATGAGGGATGGGTCCTGGAAGAGATGAAGAACATGGGGGTGATGAGGGATGGGTCCTGGCAGAGATAAAGAACACAGACGTTATCAGTGATGGGTCCTGGAAGGGATAAAGAACACAGAAGTTATCAGGGCTGGGTCCTGGCAGAGATAACACAGAAGTTATCAGTGATGGGTCCTGGCAGAGACACAGAACACAGAAGTTATCAGGGCTGGGTCCTGGCAGAGACACAGAACACAGAAGTTATCAGTGGTGGGTCCTGGCAGAAATAAAGAACACAGAAGTTATCAGGGATGGGTCCTGGCAGAAATAAAGAACACAGAAGTTATCAGGGATGGGTCCTGGCAGAGATAACACAAAAGTTATCACTGATGGGTCCTGGCAGAGACACAGAACACAGAAGTTATCAGTGATGGGTCCTGGAAGGGATAAAGAACACAGAAGTTATCAGGGATGGGTCCTGGCAGAGATAACACAGAAGTTATCACTGATGGGTCCTGGCAGAAATAAAGAACACAGAAGTTATCAGCGATGGGTCCTGGCAGAGACACAGAACACAGAAGTTATCAGGGCTGGGTCCTGGCAGAAATAAAGAACACAGAAGTTATCAGGGATGGGTCCTGGCAGAAATAAAGAACACAGAAGTTATCAGTGATGGGTCCTGGCAGAGATAACACAGAAGTTATCAGGGATGGGTCCTGGCAGAGATAAAGAACACAGAAGTTATCAGGAATGGGTCCTGGCAGAGACACAGAACACAGAAGTTATCAGGGATGGGTCCTGGCAGAGACACAGAACACAGAAGTTATCGGTGATGGGTCCTGGCAGATACAGAGCGCTGCCCCACCTGGATTTAACACCTGGTGATAAAACACAAATCTCTGGTTCCATCTCACGCTGCCACCCAGTCCTCCTCATTCCTGAGGTGAATTCCCAGGGATTTGTCGTTCCAGGAGAAGCCGTGGTGCCCGTGGCCAAGTGTGACCTCAAGGAATACAATTCCAACCCCAAGGAGCAGCTGCCCTTCAAGGAATTCGTGGAATATTGGCGGGAATACATCGGGAACGGCTACAGCTCCCCCCGGGGCTGCCTCTACCTCAAGGACTGGCACCTGAGCAGGTCGGGGCTCCTTCCCAAAGCTCCAGGGGTGGGAATGTTCCTGCAAGGAGCCAGGGAATGCTCAGAGCTCCAGGAGAGCTGGAGAGGGATTTGGGATAAGGCATGGAATGACAGGACACAGGGAATGGCTTCCTGCTGGATTTCAGTGGGATATTGGGAAGGAATTCCCAGCTGGGATGGAATTCACATCCCTGGAAGTGTCCAAGGCCAGCTTGGAGCAGCCTGGGATGGTGGGAAGTGTCCCTGGCACGGGGTTGGAACTGGAAATTCATAAAGATCCCATCCAAGGCCAAAAATTCCCTGATTTTCAGTTGTTCCAGTGGGGGTTTGGAGACAAAGCAGACGAGCTCAGCATTGGAAAAATATCCCAACATTCCCTGAGGGATTCCTGTGGGATTCCAGCTCCAAAAGGAGCTCAGAATTCCTAAAATCCCCGATATTCCAGATGGATGTCATTCCATCAGCCTCATTCCCAGCTTTTATTCCCAGCTCAAAATCCATTGAAAACTCAGTGTGGGCAGGAATTCCTGGCTGGGATGGAATTCACATCCCTGGAAGCGTCCAAGGCCAGCTTGGAGCAGGCTGGGATGGTGGGAAGTGTCCCTGGCATGGGGTTGGAACTGGAAATTCATAAAGATCCCATCCAAGGCCAAAAATTCCCTGATTTTCAGTTGTTCCAGTGGGGGTTTGGAGGCAAAGCAGACGAGCTCAGCATTGGAAAAATATTCCAACATTCCCTGAGGGATTCCTGTGGGATTCCAGCTCCAAAAGGAGCTCAGAATTCCTAAAATCCCTGATATTCCAGGCTGGTGTCATTCCATCAGCCTCATTCCCAGCTTTTATTCCCAGCTCAAAATCCATTGAAAACTCAGTGTGGGCAGGAATTCCCGCCTGGGATGGAATTCACATCCCTGGAAGTGTCCAAGGCCAGCTTGGAGCAGCCTGGGATGGTGGGAAGTGTCCCTGGCACGGGGTTGGAACTGGATGTTCTTAAAAATCCCATCCAAGGCCAAAAAATTCCCCAATTCCCTGATTTTCAGTTGTTCCAGTGGGGGTTTGGAGGCAAAGCAGATGAGCTGAGCATCGGAAAAATATCCCGACATTCCCTGAGGGATTCCTGTGGGATTCCAGCTCCAAAAGGAGCTCAGAATTCCTAAAATCCCCGATATTCCAGGCTGGTGTCATTCCCTCAGCCTCATTCCCAGCTTTTATTCCAAGCTCAATATCCATTGAAAACTCAGTGTGGGAAGGAATTCCTGGCTGGGAGGGGCTGGGCTGGAATTCCCAGAGAAGCCGTCCCTGAATCCCTGGAAGTGTCCAAGGCCAGGTTGGAGCACCCTGGGATGGTGGGAATTGTCCTTGGCCATGGAATGGGATGATCCTGAAGGTCCCTTCCCACCCAAACCATTCCATGAAAACCATTCCCTATGGAAAACGGGATTGGAACAGCTCCAAACCTGGGGGACATTTGAATTGGGATTTGAATTGGGATTTGAATTGGGATTATTGCATGGACACGTTGGATTTGGGATCCTTTAATATCCAGAATATTCCAGAATATTCCAGGGATTATTCCATGGACACGTTGGATTTGGGATCCTTTAATATCCAGAATATTCCAGAATATTCCAGGGATTATTCCATGGACACGTTGGATTTGGGATCCTTTAATATCCAGAATATTCCAGGGATTATTCCATGGACATGTTGGGTTTGGGATCTTTTAATATCCAGAATATTCCAGGGATTATTGCATGGACACGTTGGATTTGGGATCCTTTAATATCCAGAATATTCCAGAATATTCCAGGGATTATTGCATGGACACGTTGGATTTGGGATCCTTTAATATCCAGAATATTCCGGAATATTCCAGAATATTTAGGATTCAGAATTTTCTGGGAATATTCCCACTTCATAAGGTTCCCTTCTCCCAGCTCTGCTTTTCCTTCTCCAGCTGGAAAAGAACCTTGGGAAGGAATTTTCCCAGTGGGAACGGGGAAGGGGCTGGGCTGGAATTCCCAGAGGAGCCACGGCCGCCCCTGAATCCCTGGGAATGTCCAAGCCCAGCTTGGAACAACTTGGGATGAGCCCCTCCTTGAGCTGGAATCCCACGGGATTTGGGAATGCCATCCCGTTTTCCCGAGCTGCTTTTCCAGGAGTTTGTGTTTTGCAGGGCGTTCCCGGAGCAGGACGTTTACAGCACTCCCGTCTATTTCTCCTCGGATTGGCTGAACGAGTTCTGGGACGCCGTGGGCGGGGACGATTTCCGCTTCGTCTACATGGGGCCCAAGGGATCCTGGTGAGGCTCCCGTCCCAAAAAATTCCTGGGAATTATCCCAAAAAATTCCAGGGAATTATCCCAAAAAATCCCTTCTCCAGGGTATTATCCCAAAAAATTCCTTCTCAGGGAATTATCCCAAAAAATTCCACAGAATTATCCCAAAAAATTCCTTCTCAGGGAATTATCCCCAAAAATTCCAGGGAATTATCCCAAAAAATTCCTTCTCCAGCTGAATATCCCAGGGAATTATCCAAAAAAATTCCAGGGAATTATCCCAAAAAATTCCTTCTCCAGAGTATTAAACTCAGAGAATTATCCCAAAAAATTCCTCCGCCAGCTGAATATCCCAGGGAATTATCCCAAGAAATTCCTTCTTCAGGGAATTTTCCCAAAAAATTCCTTCTCTAGGGAATTAAACCCAGGGAATTATCCCAAAAAATTCCTTCTCCAGGGAATTAAAACCAGGGAATTATCCCAAAAAATTCCTTCTCCAGGGAATTATCCCAAAAAATCCCTTCTCAGGGAATTATCCCAAAAAATTCCTGGGAATTATCCCAAAAAATTCCTTCTCCAGGGTATTATCCCAAAAAATTCCTTCTCAGGGAATCATCCCAAAAAATTCCAGGGAATTATCCCAAAAAATTCCTTCTCCAGCTGAATATCTCAGGGAATTATCCCAAAAATTCCTTCTTCAGGGAATTATCCCAAAAAATTCCTTCTCCAGGGTATTAAACTCAGAGAATTATCCCAAAAAATTCCTTCTCCAGGGAATTATCCCAAAAAATTCCTTCTCAGGGAATCATCCCAAAAATTCCAGGGAATTATCCCAAAAAATTCCAGGGAATTATCCCAAAAAATCCCTTCTCCAGGGAATTATCCCCAAAAATTCCAGGGAATTATCCCAAAAAATTCCTTCTCCAGCTGAATATCCCAGGGAATTATCCCAAAAATTCCTTCTTCAGGGAATTAGCCCAAAAAGTTCTTTCTCCAGGGAATTATCCCAAAAAATCCCTTCTCCAGGGAATTATCCCAAACAATTCCTTCTCCAGCCAAATATCCCAGGGAATTATCCCAAAAACTTTCATCTCCAGGGGATGAAACCCAGGGAATTATCCCAAAAAATCCCTGGGAATTATCCCAAAAAATCCCAGGGAATTATCCCAAAACATCCCAGGGAATTATCCCAAAAAACTCCAGGGAATTATCCCAAAAAATTCCTGGGAATTATCCCAAAAAATCCCAGGGAATTATCCCAAAAAAATCCATTTTCCAGGGAATTATCCCAAAAAATTCCTTCTCCAGGGAATTGTCCCAAAAAATTCCTCTCCAGCCAAATATCCCAGGGAATTATCCCAAAAACTTTCATCTCCAGGGGATGAAACCCAGGGAATTATCCCAAAAAATCCCTGGGAATTATCCCAAAAAATTCCAGGGAATTATCCCAAAGAATTCCAGGGAATTATCCCAAAGAATTCCAGGGAATCATCCCAAAAAATTCCTTCTCAGGGAATCATCCCAAAAAATTCCAGGGAATCATTCCAAAAAATTCCAGGGAATTATCCCAAAAAATTCCTTCTCCAGCTGAATATCCCAGGGAATTATCCAAAAAATTCCTTCTCCAGGGAATTATCCAAAAAATTCCTTCTCCAGGGAATTAAACTCAGGGAATTATCCCAAAAAATCCCTTCTCCAGGGAATTATCCCAAAAAAATTCCTTCTCCAGGGAATTAAACTCAGAGAATTATCCCAAAAAATTCCTTCTCCAGGGAATTAGCCCAAAAAGTTCTTTCTCCAGGGAATTATCCCAAAAAATTCCTTCTCTAGGGAATTATCCCAAAAAAATTCCTTCTCCAGGGAATTAAACTCAGAGAATTATCCCAAAAAAATTCCTTCTCCAGGGAATTAAACTCAGAGAATTATCCCAAAAAATTCCTTCTTCAGGGAATTATCCCAAAAAATTCCTTCTTCAGGGAATTAAACCCAGAGAAGTATCCCTGGGTTTTCAGGAGAGCCTGGAATGGCAGCGATAACTCTGCTGTTTTCCAGGAGAAAATTCCAGCCTTGTATTGGTTCGGAAGTTGCGTTTGGGATGTTGGGATCAGAATTCCCAGCCCTTGAGGAATTATTTGGGATAAATTCAAGAGGAGAGGCACAGAGGATATAAAACTGTTATCCAGCCAGAATTGCAGGAGGAATTTTGGGCTCAGTATCCATAGAATGGCCTTTGAATAGCCAAAACTCCATAATCTGTACAAAATTCCATGCAGAATTTTGGGATTGGTACGGATCCATCGGCATTTTACAAGATCAAATTCCATAATCCCGCCAGAATTCCATGAGGAATTTTGGGATCGGTATCCATAGAATGGACTTTGAATAGCCAAAATTCCATAGTCCAGCCAAAATCCCTCCTGGAATTTCAGGATCAGTATCCATGTGGAGCCTTTGAATAGCCAAAATTCCATAATCCAACTAAAATCCCTCCTGGAATTTCAGGATCCGTATTGCTACAATGGCCTTTGAATAGCCAAAACTCCATGATCCAACTGAAATTCTTCATGGAATTTTGGGATTGGTATGGATACAGTGGCTTTTTCCAAGATAAACTTCCATAATGCAACTAAAATTCCTCATGGAATTTCGGGATCGGTATCCACAGAATGGCCTTTCAATAGCCAAAACTCCATAATCCAACCGAAATTCCATGAGGAATTTCGGGATCAGTTTTCATATGGAGCCTTTGAATAGCCAAAACTCCATAATCCAACCCAAATCCCTATAGAATTTTGGGATCGGTATCCATAGAATGGACTTTGAATGGCCAAAACTCCATAATCCAACTGAAATTCCATGAGGAATTTTGGGATTGGTATGGATACATCGGCATTTTAATAGCCAAAACTCCATAATCCAACTGAAATCCCTCATGGAATTTTGGGATCCATATCCATACAATGGATTTTTATTAGCCAAAACTCTATAATCCATATGAAATTCCATGAGGAATTTGGGGATCAATATCCATACAATGGATTTTGAATAGCCGAAACTCCATCATCCAACCGAAATTCTTCATGGAATTTCAGAATTGGTATGGATACAGTGGCCTTTTCCAAGATAAAACTCCATAATCCAACCGAAATCCCTCCTGGAATTTCAGGATCAGTATCCATATGGAGCCTTTGAATAGCCAAAACTCCATAATCCAGCCAGAATTCCATGAGGAATTTTGGGCTCAGTATCCATATAGAGCCTTTGAATAGCCAAAACTCCTTAATCCAACGGAAATCCCTCACGGAATTATGGGATCAATATCCATAGAATGGCCTTTGGATAGCCAAAAGTTCATAATCCAATCAACATCCCATGAGGAATTTTGGGATTGGTATGGATACGCTGGCATTTTACAAGACAGAATTCCATAATCCAGCCAGAATTCCATGAGGAATTTTGGGATCAGTATCCACAGAATGGCCATTGAATAGCCAAAACTCCATAATCCAAGCGAAATTCCATGAGGAATTTTGGGATTGGTATGGATAGAGTGGCATTTTTTAAGATAGAATTCCATAATCCAGCCAGAATTCCATGAGGAATTTCGGGATCAGTATCCATAAAATGGATTTTGAATAGCCAGAATTCCATAACCCAACCAAAATTCCTCATGGAATTTCGGGATCAGTATCCATATGGAGCCTTTGAATAGCCAAAACTCCATAATCCAACCGAAATTCCATGAGAAATTTTGGGATCAGTATCCATAGAATGGACTGTGAATAGCCAAAATTCCATAATCCAAGCGAAATTCCATGAGGAATTTCGGGATCAGTTTTCATATAGAGCCTTTAAATAGCCAAAACTCCTTAATCCAACCAAAATTCCATGAGGAATTTTGGGATCAGTATCCATAAAATGGGTTTATAATAGCCAAAACTCCATAATCTGTGCGAAATTCCATGCAGAATTTTGGGATTGGTATGGATACACTGACATTTTACAAGATCAAATTCCATAATCCCGCCAGAATTCCATGAGGAATTTTGGTATCCGTATCCATAGAATGGACTTTGAATAGCCAAAATTCCATAGTCCAACCAAAATTCCATGAGGAAGTTTGGGATCAATATCCATACAATGGACTTATAATAGCCAAAACTCCATCATCCAACCAAAATTCCTCATGGAATTTTGGAATTGGTATGGATACAGTGGCCTTTTCCAAGATAAAACTCCATAATCTAACTGAAATCC
The DNA here is from genome assembly GCA_910950805.1 of Acrocephalus scirpaceus scirpaceus. Lineage (NCBI taxonomy): Eukaryota > Metazoa > Chordata > Aves > Passeriformes > Sylviidae > Acrocephalus > Acrocephalus scirpaceus. The sequence goes on from OU383773.1 coordinate 152,477,287, forward strand.
CTCATGGAATTTCAGGATCAGTATCCGTAGAATGGACTTTGAATAGCCAGAATTCCATAATCCAACTGAAACGTCTCATGGAATTTCGGGATCAGTATCCATATGGAGCCTTTGAACAGCCAAAGCTCCATAATCCAACCGAAATTCCATGAGGAGTTTTGGGATCAGTATCCATATGGAACCTTTGAATAGCCCAAACTCCACCACCCCACCCAAATCCCTCCTAGAATTTCGGGATCAGCCCCTCAGCCTCTCACTCCCTGGAACCCCCATTGGAATTTTTCGGGATTGACCCCCTCCCATCCCCGATCTCCCCCCAGGACGCCGTTCCACGCCGACGTGTTCCGCTCCTACAGCTGGTCGGCCAACGTGTGCGGCCGCAAGCGCTGGCTGCTCTTCCCGGCGGGCCAGGAGGAATTCCTGCGGGATTCCCACGGGAACCTCCCCTTCGACGTGACGGCGCCGGAGCCGCGGGATCGGCGCCTCCGCCCGCGCTCCGGGCGCGGCCGAGCCCCGCTGGAGATCCTGCAGGAGCCCGGGGAGATCGTCTTCGTTCCCAGCGGGTGGCACCACCAGGTCCATAACCTGGTGAGGGAATGCATCCCGCCCGGAATTCTTTGGGATTGGGGAGTGGGATCCCAAAAGGTTTTGTTGGGATTTCTGGGGTGATTCCTTCTCTTGGGTGGGGTTGGGAAGGAGTTGAGGCCTTGGAATGGTTTTGCCAGAGAAGTTCTGTCATTGGAAGTGTCCAAGGATAGCTTGGATGAGGTTTGGAGAACCTTGGGAGAGTGGGATTGGGAAGGTCCCTCAGGTCCTTTCCCACCCAAACCATCCCATGGCATGGAATTGGGGTGAGGAGGAGGAAAATCCTGGAAAAAGGATAGAAATCCTCCCTAGAAAGGAGAAATTCCAGCTTGGAGCACCTTGGGATAGTGGGAGGGTTCCCTGCCCATGGATTGGGATGGTCCTTCAGGTCCTTTCCCACCCAAACCATTCCAGGAATTCCATGGCATGGAATTGGGGTGAGGAAGAGGAAAATCCTGGAAAAAGGAAAAGGAAAGGATGGAAATCCTCCCTAGAAAGGAGAAATTCCAGCTTGGAGCACGCTGGGATAACGGGAATTGTCTGTGCCCATGGATTGGGATGGTCCTTCAGGTCCTTTCCCACCCAAACCATCCCAGGAATTCCATGGCATGGAATTGGGGTGAGGAGGAGGAAAATTCTAGAAAAAGGATGGAAATCCTTCTTAGAAAGGAGAAATTCCAGCTTGGAGCACGCTGGGATAACGGGAAGTGTCCCTGCCCATGGAATGGGATGATCCTTCAGGTCCTTTCCCACCCAAACCATTCCAGGAATTCCATGGCATGGAATTGGGGTGAGGAGGAGGAAAATCTTGGAATGAAGAAGAGGAAAGGGTGGAAAGTCTCCCTAGAAAGGGGAAATTCCAGCTTGGAGCACACTGGGATAACGGGAATTGTCCCTGCCCATGGAATGGGATGATCCTTCAGGTCCTTTCCCACCCAAACCATCCCATGGCATGGAATTGGGGTGAGGAGGAGGAAAATCCTGGAAAAGGGAAGAGGAAAGGATGGAAATCTTCCTGAAAGGAGAAATTCCAGCTTGGAGCACCCTGGGATAACAGGAATTCCCTGGGATAACGGGAAGTGTCCCTGCCCATGGATTGGGATGATCCTTCAGGTCCTTTCCCACCCAAACCATGCCAGGAATTCCATGGCATGGAATTGGGGTGAGGAGGAGGAAAATTCTAGAAAAAGGATGGAAATCCTTCTTAGAAAGGAGAAATTCCAGCTTGGAGCACCCTGGGATAGTGGGAGGGTTCCCTGCCCATGGATTGGGATGGTCCCTCAGGTCCTTTCCCACCCAAACCATCCCATGGCATGGAATTGGGGTGAGGAGGAGGAAAATCCTGGAAAAGGGAAGAGGAAAGGATGGAAATCTTCCTGAAAAGGACGAATTCCAGCTTGGATCACCCTGGGATAACAGGAATTCCCTGGGATAACGGGAAGTGTCCCTGCCCATGGATTGGGATGATCCTTCAGGTCCTTTCCCACCCAAACCATCCCAGGAAGACGCCGTTTCCATCAACCACAGCTGGGTCAACGGCAGAATTTCAGGAATTAGCGACATTTTGGATTGCTCAGGAGTGGGATTTTTATAAATTCCATAATAATCCTCCTAATAAATTAATTAGTGCCTAATCATTAATTACCCCTGTGTTATCCCAAACCTTTCCCTCAGGCAGCATTTCGGGAATTAGGGACATTTTGGGTCCCTCAAAAATGGGATTTTTAGAGTGTAAAATTCCATATTAATCCTCCTAATAACTTAATTAGTTTCTAATCATTAATTATCCCTGTGTTATCCCAATTTTTTACATAAGGAAGATGCCATTTCCATCAACCACAGCTGGGTCAGTGGCAGAATTTCAGGAATGAGGGACATTTTGGGTCCCTCAAAAATGGGATTTTTAGAGTGTAAAATTCCATATTAATCTTCCTAATCACTTAATTAGTTCCTAACTATTAATTATCCGTTTGTTATCCCAAATGTTTCCCTCGGGATGACGCCATTTCCATCAACCAGAACTGGGTCAATGGCAGCGTTTGAGGAATTAGGGACATTTTGTGTTGCTCAGGAATGGGATTTTTAGAGCAGCAAATTCCATATTAATGCTCCTAATAGATTAATTATTTTCTAATCATTAATTATCCCTGTGTTATCCCAAATTTTTCCCTCAGGAAGACGCCATTTCCATCAACTGGAGATGGATCAACGGCAGCATTTTGGGAATGAGGGACATTTTGGGATGCTCAGAAATGGGATTTTTGAGCAGCAAATTCCATATTGATGCTCCTAATAACTTAATTAGTGCCTAATCATTAATTATCCCTGTGTTATCCCAAATGTTTCCCTCGGGATGACCCATTTCCATCAACCACAGCTGGGTAAACGGCAGAATTTCAGGAATTAGGGACATTTTGGGTTCCTCAGGAGTGGGATTTTTGGAGCGGCAAATTCCATATGATCACTGCTAATAACTTAATTAGTGCCTAATCATTAATTATCCATTTGTTATCCTAGATTTTTCCCTCAGGAAGACGCCATTTCCATCAACCACAGCTGGGTCAATGGCAGAATTTCAGGAATTAGGGACATTTTGGGTTGCTCAGGAGTGGGATTTTTAGAGCAGCAAATTCCATATTAATCCTCCTAATAAATTAATTAGTGCCTAATCATTAATTACCCCTGTGTTATCCCAAACCTTTCCCTCAGGCAGCATTTCGGGAATGAGGGAAATTTTGGGTCCCTCAAAAATGGGATTTTTAGAGTGTAAAATTCCATATTAATCCTCCTAATAACTTAATTAGTTTCTAATCATTAATTTTCTGTGTGTTATCCCAATTTTTTCCATAAGGAAGACGCCATTTCCATCAACCACAGCTGGATCAATGGCAGAATTTCAGGAATTAGGGACATTTTGGGTCCCTTAAGAACGACATTTTTTAGCAGCAAATTCCATATTAATCCTCCTAATAAATTAATTAGTGCCTAATCATTAATTACCCCTGTGTTGTCCCAAATTTTTCCCTCAGGAAGACGCCATTTCCATCAACCACAACTGGGTCAATGGCAGCGTTTCAGGAATGAGGGAAATTTTGGGTCCCTCAAAAATGGGATTTTTAGAGTGTAAAATTCCATATTAATCCTCCTAATAGATTAATTATTTTCTAATCATTAATTATCCATGTCTTATCCCGAATTTTTCCCTCAGGAGGACACCATTTCCATCAACCACAACTGGGTCAATGGCAGAATTTTGGGAATGAGGGACATTTGGGGTTGCTCAGGAGTGGGATTTTTTGAGCAGTGATTTTCCATATTAGTCTTCTTAATAGATTAATTAGTGCCTAACCATTAATTATCCCTGTGTTATCCCGAATTTTTCCCCCAGGAGGACACCATTTCCATCAACCACAACTGGGTGAACGGCTGCAACGTGACCGTCATGTGGAGCTTCCTGCAGGACGAGCTGGCGGCCGTGCAGAGGGAGCTGGGCCAGTGGAAAGAGCCCCTGGACGATTGGCACCTCCAGTGCCAGGTACTCGGGAATTCTGGGATGAGCCGATCCCGGATTCCCCAGGGATCCAGAATTCTGGGATTCTGGGATGAGCCGATCCCGGATTCCCCAGGGATAATTCTGAAATTCTGGGATGAGCCGATCCCGGATTCCCCAGGGATCCAGAATTCTGGGATGAGCCGATCCCGGATTCCCCAGGGATAATTCTGGAATTCTGGGATGAGCCGATCCCGGATTCTCCCGGGATAATTCTGGGATTCTGGGATGATCCAATCCCGGATTCTCCCGGGATAATTCTGGAATTCTGGGATGAGCCGATCCCGGATTCTCCAGGGATAATTCTGGGATTCTGGGATGAGCCGATCCCGGATTCTCCAGGGATCCAGAATTCTGGGATTCTGGGATGATCCCATCCCGGATTCCCCAGGGATAATTCTGGAATTCTGGGATGATCCAATCCTGGATTCTCCAGGGATAATTCTGGGATTCTGGGATGAGCCGATCCCGGATTCTCCAGGGATAATTCTGGGATGAGCCGATCCCGGATTCTCCAGGGATAATTCCGGGATTCTGGGATGAGCCGATCCCGGATTCTCCAGGGATCCAGAATTCTGGGATGAGCTGATCCCGGATTCCCCAGGGATAATTCTGGAATTCTGGGATGAGCCGATCCCGGATTCCCCAGGGATAATTCTGGAATTCTGGGATGAGCCGATCCCGGATTCTCCAGGGATAATTCTGGAATTCTGGGATGAGCCGATCCCGGATTCTCCCGGGATAATTCGGGAATTCTGGGATGAGCTGATCCCGGATTCTCCCGGGATAATTCTGGAATTCTGGGATGAGCCAATCCTGGATTCTCCAGGGATAATTCTGGGATTCTGGGATGAGCCGATCCCGGATTCTCCAGGGATAATTCGGGAATTCTGGGATGAGCCGATCCCGGATTCTCCCGGGATAATTCTGGAATTCTGGGATGAGCCGATCCTGGATTCTCCAGGGATCCAGAATTCTGGGATGAGCTGATCCCGGATTCCCCAGGGATAATTCTGGAATTCTGGGATGAGCTGATCCCAGATTCTCCAGGGATAATTCTGGGATGAGCCAATCCCGGATTCTCCAGGGATAATTCTGGGATTCTGGGATGAGCTGATCCCAGATTCCCCAGGGATAATTCTGGAATTCTGGGATGATCCAATCCCGGATTCTCCAGGGGTAATTCTGGAATTCTGAGATTATCCGATCCCAGATTCCCCAGGGGTAATTCTGGAATTCTGGGATGAGCCGATCCCGGATTCCCCAGGGATAATTCTGGAATTCTGGGATGATCCAATCCCGGATTCTCCAGGGATAATTCTGGGAATTCTGGGATGAACTGATCCCAGATTCTCCAGGGATCCAGAATTCTGGGATGATCCAATCCCGGATTCTCCAGGGATAATTCTGGAATTCTGGGATGAACTGATCCCAGATTCTCCAGGGATCCAGAATTCTGGGATGAGCCGATCCCGGATTCCCCAGGGATAATTCTGGAATTCTGGGATGATCTAATCCCGGATTCTCCCGGGATAATTCTGGGATTCTGGGATGATCCGATCCCAGATTTTCCAGGGATCCAGAATTCTGGGATGAGCCGATCCCGGATTCCCCAGGGATAATTCTGGAATTCTGGGATGAGCCGATCCCGGATTCTCCAGGGATAATTCTGGAATTCTGGGATGATCCCAATCCCGGGATCCAGAATTCTGGGATTCTGGGATGATCCGATCCTGGATTCCCCGGGGATAATTCTGGAATTCTGGGATGAGCCGATCCCGGATTCTCCAGGGATAATTCTGGAATTCTGGGATGATCCCAATCCCGGGATCCAGAATTCTGGGATTCTGGGATGATCCGATCCTGGATTCCCCGGGGATAATTCTGGAATTCTGGGATGAGCCGATCCCGGATTCTCCAGGGGTAATTCTGGGATTCTGGGATGAGCCAATCCTGGATTCCCCAGGGATAATTCTGGAATTCTGGGATGATCCAATCCCGGATTCTCCAGGGATAATTCTGGAATTCTGGGATGAGCCGATCCCGGATTCTCCAGGGATAATTCAGGAATTCTGGGATGAGCCGATCCCGGATTCCCCAGGGATAATTCTGGAATTCTGGGATGAGCCGATCCCGGATTCTCCAGGGATAATTCTGGGATTCTGGGATGAGCCGATCTCGGATTCCCCAGGGATAATTCTGGGATTCTGGGATGAGCCGATCCCGGATTCCCCAGGGAGAATTCTGGAATTCTGGGATGAGCCGATCCCGGATTCCCCAGGGATAATTCTGGAATTCTGGGATGAGCTGATCCCGGATTCCCCAGGGATAATTCTGGAATTCTGGGATGAGCCGATCCCGGATTCTCCAGGGATAATTCTGGAATTCTGGGATGAGCTGATCCCAGATTCTCCAGGGATAATTCTGGAATTCCAGGAGCTGAAATTCTCACCATGGAATTTCCCTGCTCTCTAAGGGAGGAGTTGGGCACAGCTTTGATATTCCCCATAAAAATCTGGGAATGTTCCCTGTCAAAGTTTGGGAATTGTTTCTGTTTAGTGGCCGGGTTGGAATGTGGGTTGGAAACTGGGAAACTTCAGGATCAAGAGTTGGGAATGTTCACCTGGAGAAGGGAAAATTCCAGAGCCCCTTGCAGAGCCTAAAGAAACTCCAGAGGGATTTGGGATGGCAGGAGACAGGGAATGGCTTCCCACTTCATTTTGATGGGATTTGGGAAGGAATTCCTGGAATTCCCAGAGAAGCTGTGGCTGCCCCATCCCTGGAGCTTCATTTTGATGGGATTTGGGAAGGAATTCCTGGAATTCCCCCAGAAGCTGTGGCTGCCCCACCCCTGGAGCTGGGAAAGAACCCCAAAGGCAAATTCCATAATCCAACCAAAATTCCATGGGGAACAGGATGGGGTGGGATTCCTTCCAGAACCTTCTGGATGAGACAAATCCCACGGTGATTTCTGGAAGCTGTTCCCTCTCCTTGGGTTGATTTCCTTCCAAAAATTCACACTGGGGGAAATGCCCAAAAGGAATATTTGGGAAAAACAACCTGGTGCCTTTGGATCCAGAGGTGATCACAATTAAACAATTCTCCAATGGAATTATTTCTGATCCCAGAGAATTCCCACCTTAATAAAGCCAAAATTTGGGGATTTTTCCTGGATTTTTTCCTCTCCTTGGGTTGATTTCCTTCCAAAAATTCACATTTTTGAGAATTCCCACAAGTAATATTTGGGGAAAACAACCTGGATCCAGAGGGGATCGCAACTGAACAATTATCCAACAAAATTCTGATCCCAGAGAATTCCCACTTAAAGAAAATCAAAATTTGGGTATTTTCCCTGGATTTTTTCCTCTCCTTGCGTTGATTTCCTTCCAAAAATTCACATTTTTGAGAATTCCCACAAGGAATATTTGGGAAGAACAACCTGGATCCAGAGGCGATCGCAACTGAACAATGATCCAACAGAATTCTGATCCCAGAGAATTCCCACCTTAATAAAACCAAAATTTTCAAAATTTCCCTGGATTTTTTCCTCTTTTTGGGTTGATTTCCTTCCAAAAATTCACATTTGGGAAAACTCCCACAAATAATATTGGGGAAAACAACCTGGATCCAGAGGGGATCGTTACAAACAATTATCCAACAATTATTTCTGATCCCAGAGAGTTCCCACCTTAATAAATCCAAAATTTTCAAAATTTCCCTGGATTTTTTGCTCTCCTTGGGTTGATTTCCTTCCAAAAATTCACATTTTTGAGAATTCCCACAAGGAATATTTAGAGAAAACAACCTGGATCCAGAGGGGATCACAATTAAACAATGATCCAACGGAATTATTTCTGATCCCAGAGAATTCCCACCTTAATAAATCCAAAATTTGGGGATTTTTCCGGGATTTTTTCCTCTCTTTGGGTTGATTTCCTTCCAAAAATTCACATTTTTGAGAATTCCCACAAGGAATTTTTGGGGAAAACAACCTGGATCCAGAGGGGATCATTACAAACAATGATCCAACAATTAATTTTGATCCCAGAGATTTCCGACCTTAATAAACCCAAAATTTGGGGATTTTTCCTGGATTTTTTCTTCTCCTTAGATTGATTTCCTTCCAAAAATTCACATTTGGGAAATCTCCCACAAATAATATTTGGGGAAAACAACCTGGGTCCAGAGGGGATCGTAACTGAACAAAGATCCAAAAAAATTCTGATCCCAGAGAATTCCCGCTTAAAGAAAATCAAAATTTGGGGATTTTTCCTGGATTTTTTCTTCTCTTTGGATTGATTTCCAAAAATTCACATTTTTGAGAATTCCCACAAGGAATATTTGGGAAAAACAACCTGGATCCAGAGGGGATCGTAACAAACAATTATCCAACAGAATTATTTCTGATCCCAAAGAATTCCCACCTTAATAAACCAAAATTTTCAAAATTTCCCTGGATTTTTTCCTCTCCTTGGGCTGATTTCCTTCCAAAAATTCACGTTTGGGAAAACTCCCACAAATAATATTGGGGAAAAACAACCAGGATCCAGAGACAATCACAATTAAACAATTATCCAACAATTAATTTTGATCCCAAAGAATTCCTACCTTAATAAAATCAAAATTTTCCTGGATTTTTTCCTCTCCTTGTGCTGATTTCCTTCCAAAAATTCACATTTGGGGAAATTCCCACAATTAATATTTGGGAAAAAACAACCTGGATCCACAATTAAACAGTGATCCAACAAAATTCTGATCCCAGAGAATTCCCACCTTAATAAACCCCAAATTTGGGGATTTTTCCTGGATTTTTTGCTCTCCTTGGGTTGATTTCCTTCCAAAAATTGGCATTTGGGGAAATTCCCACAAGGAATATTTGGGGAAAACAACCTGGGTCCAGAGGGGATCGTAACTGAACAATGATCCAAAAAAATTCTGATCCCAGAGAATTCCTGCTTAAAGAAAATCAAAATTTGGGGATTTTTCCTGGATTTTTTCTTCTCTTTGGATTGATTTCCTTCCAAAAATTCACATTTTTGAGAATTCCCACAAGGAATATTTGGGGAAAACAACCTGGATCCAGAGGGGATCATAATAAACAATTCTCCAACGGAATTATTTCTGATCCCAGAGAATTCCCACCTTAATAAAACCAAAATTTTCAAAATTTCCCTGGATTTTTTCCTCTCCTTGGGTTGATTTCCTTCCAAAAATTCACATTTGGGAAAAACAACCTGGATCCACAATTAAACAATGATCCCACAGAATTATTTCTGATCCCAGAGTATTCCCACCTTAATAAACCTCAAATTTGGGGATTTTTCCTGGATTTTTTCCTCTCTTTGGGTTGATTTCCTTCCAAAAATTCACATTTGGGAAATCTCCCACAAATAATATTTGGGAAAACAACCTGGATCCACAATTAAACAATGATCCCACAGAATTATTTCTGATCCCAGGGAATTCCCATCTTATAAAACCCAAATTTTTCAAAATTTCCCTGGATTTGTTCCTCTCCTTGGGCTGATTTCCTTCCAAAAATTCACATTTGGGGAAAACAACCTGGATCCAGAGGGGATCACAATTAAACAATGATCCAACAGAATTATTTCTGATCCCAGAGAATTCCCACCTTAATAAAATCAAATTTTGGGGGTTTTCCCTGGATTTTTTCCTCTCCTTGGGTTGATTTCCTTCCAAAAATTCACATTTGGGAAAACTCCCACAAGGAATATTTGGGGAAAATAACCTGGATCCAGAGGGGATCGCAATTAAACAATTATCCAATGGAATTATTTCTGATCCCAGAGAATTCCCACCTTAATAAATCCAAAATTCTGGAATTTTTCCAGGATTTTTCCCCGCTGTCATTCCCACTGTTTGAATCCCTTTTCCCCCTGTTCCAGCTGATCATGAAATCCTGCACCGGCATCGACTACAAGGAATTCTACAACTTCCTCCAGGTCATCGCCAAGAACCGCGTCTCCATCCTGGAGAAGGGCCTGGACGAGGAATCCTCATCCCGGAGGGATCCCAGGGCCGCCATCTCCTCTCTGGGAATGCTCCACGCCGTCTTCGACCTCAAGAGGACGGTGAAGGTGCTGAGCTCGTTAAGCGCTAACGAGGATTTCCGCCGCCTCGACCTGACGGCGCCGGCGCCGGAGGTGCTGCTGCAGCAGCTGGAGTCGGCCATCGACACCGCCCTGCTCTGAATTCCCAACGTTCCAGGAATGTTTCCAGAGGGAAAACGGACTTGGACAAGAGCTTCAGTCCAAGGGAAGGAGGGAGAATGGAAAAAGGGAGAACATTCCCAAAGTTCTGAGGGGTTTGGAGGAATTATGGAAAAAACAATCGGCTCCAGCACCTGGAATCGGCCATGGACACCGCCCTGCTTGGAATTCCCAATTTTCCATGCCTGTTTCTAAAGGAAATGGACTTTGACAAGAGCTTTAGTTCAAGGGGAAGAGAGAGAATGGAAAAAGGGAGAACATTCCCAAAATTCTGAGTGGTTTGGAGGAATTATGGAAAAAACAATCGGCTCCAGCACCTGGAGTCGGCCATGGACACCGCCCTGCTCTGAATTCCCAATTTTCCGAGCTTTTTTCCAAAGGGTTTGGAAGAAATGGACATGGACAAGAGCTGGACTCCAATGGGAGGAGGGAGAATGGAAGAAGGGAGAACATTCCCAAAGTTCTGAGTGGTTTGGAGGAATTATGGAAAAAACAACCGGCTCCAGCACCTGGAATGGGCGATCGACACCGCCCTGCTCGGAATTCCCAATTTTCCATGCCTGTTTCTAAAGGAAATGGACTTGGACAAGAGCTTTAGTTCAAGGGGAAGAGAGAGAATGGAAGAAGGGAGAACATTCCCAAAATTCTGAGTGGTTTGGAGGAATTAGAGAAAAACCCAAAGGAAAATCCCAAATTTTTTTCAGGAATTCCAGCAGGATCTCAGGGAACAAATTCCCTACGGATCCAGCCTGGAAGTGAACTTAGCCAAGAGCTTTAGTCCAGCAAGAGGAGGGAGAACATTTGGGAAGGAGGGAGAACATTCCCAAAATTCTGAGTGATTTGAAGGAATTATGGAAAAAACAACCGGCTCCAGCACCTGGAATCGGCCATCGACACCGCCCTGCTCGGAATTCCCAATTTTCCAAGCTTTTTTCCAAAGGGTTTGGAAGAAATGGACTTGGACAAGAGCTGGACTCCAATGAGAGAAGGGAGAATGGAAAAAGGGAGAACATTCCCAAAATTCTGAGGTTTGGAGGAATTATGGAAAAACAACCGGCTGCAGCACCTGGAGTCGGCCATGGACACCGCCCTGCTCGGAATTCCCAACGTTCCGGGAATGTTTCCAGAGGGTTTGGAGGGAACGGATTTGGACAAGAGCTTTAGACCAGTGGGAGGAGGGAGAACATTCCCAAAATTCTGAGTGCTTTGGAGGAATTAGAGAAAAACCCAAAGGAAAATCCCAAATTTTTTCAGGATTACCAGCAGGAACTCAGGGAACAAATTCCCTATGGATCGAGTCTGGAAGTGAACTTAGCCAAGAGCTTTAGTCCAGCAAGAGGAGGGAGAATGGAAAAAGGGAGAACATTCCCAAAATTCTGAGGTTTGGAGGAATTATGGAAAAAACAATTGGCTCCAGCACCTGGAATCAGCCATGGACACCGCCCTGCTCGGAATTCCTGTTTTTCCAAGCTTTTTTCCAAAGGGTTTGGAAGAAATGGACATGGACAAGAGCTGGACTCCAATGGGAAGAGGGAGAATGGAAAAAGGGAGAACATTCCCAAAGTTCTGAGGGGTTTGGAGAAATTACGGAAAAAACAATCGGCTCCAGCACCTGGAATCGGGCATGGACACCGCCCTGCTTGGAATTCCCAATTTTCCATGCCTGTTTCTAAAGGAAATGGACTTGGACAAGAGCTTTAGTTCAAGGGAAGGAGGGATAATGGAAAAAGGGAGAACATTCCCAAAATTCTGAGGTTTGGAGGAATTATGGAAAAAACAATCGGCTCCAGCACCTGGAATTGGCCATGGACACGACGTTGCTCTGAATTCCCAATTTTCCAAGCTTTTTTCCAGAGGGTTTGGAAGAAATGGACTTGGACAAGAGCTTGACTCCAATGGGAGGAGAAAGAATGGAAAAAGGGAGAACATTCCCAAAATTCTGAGGTTTGGAGGAATTATGGAAAAAACAATCGGCTCCAGCACCTGGAATCGGCCATCGACACCGCCCTGCTCGGAATTCCCAACGTTCCAGGAATGTTTCCAAAGGGGAAACAGACTTGGACAAGAGCTTCAGTCCAAGGGAAGGAGGGAGAATGGAAAAAGGGAGAACATTCCCAAAATTCTGAGTGGTTTGGAGAAATTATGGAAAAAACAACCGGCTCCAGCACCTGGAATCGGCCATGGACATGGCGCTGCTCAGAATTCCCGATTTCCTGAGCCTGTTTCCAAAGGGTTTGGAGGAAATGGACTTGGACAAGAGCTGGACTCCAATGAGAGGTGGGAGAATGGAAAAAGGGAGAACATTCCCAAAATTCTGAGTGGTTTGGAGGAATTATGGAAAAAACAACCGGCTCCAGCACCTGGAATGGGCCATGGACACCGCCCTGCTCGGAATTCCCAACGTTCCGGGAATGTTTCCAGAGGGTTTGGAGGAAATGGATTTGGACAAGAGCTTTAGACAAGTGGGAGGAGGGAGAACATTCCCAAAATTCTGAGTGGTTTGGAGGAATTAGAGAAAAACCCAAAGGAAAATCCCAAATTTTTTCAGGAATTCCAGCAGGAACTCAGGGAACAAATTCCCTACGGATCCAGTCTGGAAGTGAACTTAGCCAAGAGCTTTAGTCCAGCAAGAGGAGGGAGAACATTTGGGAAGGAGGGAGAACATTCCCAAAATTCGGAGTGGTTTGGAGGAATTACAGAAAAAACAATCGGCTTCAGCACCTGGAATGGGCCATGGACACGGCCCTGCTTGGAATTCCCAATTTTCCAAGCTTTTTTCCAGAGGGTTTGGAAGAAATGGACGTGGACAAGAGCTTGACTCCAATGGGAGGAGGGAGAATGGAAAAAGGGAGAACATTCCTAAAATTCTGAGTGGTTTGGAGGAATTATGGAAAAAACAACCGGCTCCAGCACCTGGAATTGGCCATGGACACCGCCCTGCTTGGAATTCCCAATTTTCCATGCCTGTTTCTAAAGGAAATGGACTTGGACAAGAGCTTGACTCCAATGGGAGGAGGGAGAATGGAAAAAGGGAGAACATTCCCAAAATTCTGAGTGGTTTGGAGGAATTATGGAAAGAACAACCGGCTCCAGCACCTGGAATTGGCCATCGACACCGCCCTGCTCTGAATTCCCAACGTTCCGGGAATGTTTCCAGAGGGAAAACGGACTTGGACAAGAGCTTCAGTCCAAGGGAAGGAGGGATAATGGAAAAAGGGAGAACATTCCCAAAATTCTGAGTGGTTTGGAGAAATTATGGAAAAAACAACCGGCTCCAGCACCTGGAATCGGCCATGGACATGGCGCTGCTCAGAATTCCCGATTTTCTGAGCCTGTTTCCAAAGGGTTTGGAGGAAATGGACTTGGACAAGAGTTGGACTCCAATGAGAGGTGGGAGAATGGAAAAAGGGAGAACATTCCCAAAATTCTGAGGGGTTTGGAGGAATTATGGAAAAAACAACCGGCTCCAGCACCTGGAGTCGGCCATCGACACCGCCCTGCTCGGAATTCCCAATTTTCCGAGCTTTTTTCCAAAGGGTTTGGAAGAAATGGACTTGGACAAGAGCTGGACTCCAATGAGAGAAGGGAGAATGGAAAAAGGGAGAACATTCCCAAAATTCTGAGTGATTTGAAGAAATTACAGGAAAAAACATCCTGGCTAATGGAAAATCCCAAATTTTTTTCAGGAATTCCAGCAGGAACTCAGGGAACAAATTCCCTACGGATCCAGTCTGGAAGTGAACTTAGCCAAGAGCTTTAGTCCAGCAAGAGGAGGGAGAATGGAAAAAGGGAGAACATTCCCAAAATTCTGAGGGGTTTGGAGGAATTATGGAAAAAACAATCGGCTCCAGCATCTGGAATCGGCCATGGACACCGCCCTGCTCTGAATTCCCAATTTTCTGAGCTTTTTTCCAAAGGGTTTGGAAGAAATGGACTTGGACAAGAGCTTGACTCCAATGAGAGAAGGGAGAATGGAAAAAGGGAGAACATTCCCAAAATTCTGAGTGATTTGAAGAAATTACAGGAAAAACCATCCTGGCTAATGGAAAATCCCAAATTTTTTTCAGGAATTCCAGCAGGAACTCAGGGAACAAATTCCCTACGGATCCAGTCTGGAAGTGGTTTGGAGGAATTGCAGAAAAAACCATCCTGGCTAATGGAAAATCCCAAATTTTTTTCAGGAATTCCAGCAGGAACTCAGGGAACAAATTCCCTACGGATCCAGTCTGGAAGTGGTTTGGAGGAATTGCAGAAAAAACCATCCCGGCTGAAGGAAAATCCCAAATTTTTTTCAGGAATTCCAGCAGGAACTGAGGGAACAAATTCCCTACGGATCAAGTCTGGAAGTGGAGTGAAGGAAATTCCCGGTGCTTAAGCTCAGCCTTGTTAAAACCTCTTGTGCTTCCAGCTGCAGCTCAGCTTTTCCAGTCGTTTTTAGGGAATTCCAGGGAATTCCATGGAAATCTGAGCTCTGGGAATGTCGATTCTGCGTCTTCCAGCCAAACCTGGCCCGGCCTCATCCCAAAAAAAAAAGCAGGAATGGGAATGTGCTGCCACCATTCCAGCCCAGCATTCCCATCAGGAAAAACGGGAAAAATTCCAGCAGGAAAAACAGGAAAAATTCCAGCAGGAAAAACGGGAAAAATTCCCGCTGGAGCGGCGCCCTCCCGCTTTTCCTTGGGAAAAATCCCAAAAAAACCCGGAAGCACAAAATGGCTGCGCACTGTTACCCTGGGGCGTGAAATCTTCATGGAATAAAAGCCAAGAAAAACTTGGAATTTTCTTGGAATCCGCCTCGTTTTTCCAGAGAATCCCTCGGAATTTTTACCCCTCCCTGCACTTTCTGCATGGCCTTTGCCCGAAGGAAATTTGCATTTTTTCCTTCGTTCCCAAAAAAATATCGAGGAGAAGCTTGTCCTCAATTTAGAAAATTCCTGAAAATTCCCAAATTCCTGGAAATCAAAAAGGTTGGGATAAGGAGCACGCAGAGCCTGGAATTTCTTCTGAATTCCCGAAGTTTTATTGAAATAAAAATTCCAGTTTTCTTCTCGTTAATATATTAATGTATTTATTAATTATTAATTATTATAAATAATCTGTTATTTATTAAAGGATAAAATTGGGGAAAATGGGAGGGAAAACCCTGGGGAGTTTTGTTTTCCTGGAGTCACCTGGAGAAGGAAAAAAATCCCTGGGAAAAATGAAAAATTCCTGAGAAAAATGACAAAAAATCCCTTGGAAAAAATGATAAAAATCCCTTGGAAAAATGACAAAAATTCCTGAGAAAAATGACAAAAAATTCCCGGGAAAAATGACAAAAATCCTTTGGAAAAATGACAAAAATTCCTGGGAAAAATGACAAAAATTCCTGGGAAAAATGACAAAAATTCCTGGGAAAAATGACAAAAATTCCTGGGAAAAATGACAAAAAATCCTTGGAAAAAATGACAAAAAATTCCCGGGAAAAATCACAAAAATCCCTTGGAAAAATGACAAAAATCCCTTGGAAAAATGACAAAAATTCCTGAGAAAAATGACAAAAATTCCTTGGAAAAATGACAAAAAATTCCCGGGAAAAATGACAAAAATTCCTGGGAAAAATGACAAAAATTCCTTGGAAAAAATGACAAAAATTCCTGGAAAAATGACAAAAATTCCTGGGAAAAATGACAAAAATCCCTTGGAAAAATGACAAAAATCCCTTGGAAAAATGACAAAAATTACTTGGAAAAATGACAAAAATCCCTGGAAAAATTCCAAAATTCCCATTTTTTTAAAGCTTTGGGCTTCCAGTTTTTCTTCATTCCCAAAAATATCCAGGATTTGCTTTTCCTTAATCTAAAAAAATCAGGAAAACTTGGGAAAACCAGTGGGAAAAAACCTGGGGGGTTTGGGTTTCCCAGGAATCACCTGGATAAGGAAAATAATCCCAGGAAAAGTGAAAAAATTGGGAAAAAATTCCCGAAAAAATGAAAAAAAAGCAGGATAAAAATGATAAAAATGAAATTTTTGGGGAAATTCTTAAATTATTTTGGAATTGCTGGGAACAGCACCCCAGAAATCCACTGGGAATATCCCAAAAATCCATCGGGAATATTCCCAAAATTCCTTTTCCAAAGGGAAATTCCAGCTCGGGGCTTGGGACAGGAATCCAGCTGGGATTGGAGTTTTTATTCCAGGATTTTCCTGGAATTTCTCAAAATCTGGGAGAAATCCGAATTTTTTCCAAACTCCCGGAATTCCTGAGCAGAGTGGGATTATCCAAAGGATCTGAGGGTCCGGAAAAATCTGGGGAAGATCTGGGAAAAATTGGGAAAAAATCTGGGAAAAATTGGGAAAATGTGGAAAAATCAGGGAAAAATCTGGGAAAGATGTGGGAAATATCTGGGGAAAATCTGGAAAAATCTGGAAAAATCTTGGAAAAAAATCCAGGAAAAATCTGGGAAAAATCTGGGAAAAATTTTGGGAAAATCTGGGAAAAATCTGGGGGAAAATCGGGGAAAAATCTGGAAAAAAATCTGGGAAAAATCTGGGGAAAAATCTGGGGAAAATCTGGAAAAATCTGGAAAAATCTGGGAAAAATCTGGGAAAAATCTGGGAAAAATTTGGGAAAAATCTGGAGAAATGTGGAAAAATCTGGGAAAAAATCTGGGGAAAAATCTGGAAAAAAATCTGGGAAAAATCTGGGGGAAAATCGGGGAAAAATCTGGAAAAATGTGGAAAAATCTGGGAGAAATCTGGGAAATATCTGGGAAAATCTGGGGAAAATCTGGGGAAAAATCTGGAAAAAAATCTGGGAAAAATCTGGGGGGAAATCGGGGAAAAATCTGGAAAAATCAGGGAAAAATCTGGGGAAAATCTGGAAAAATCTGGAAAAATCTTGGAAAAAAAATCTGGGAAAAATCTGGGAAAAATCTGGGAAAAATCAGGAAATTTGGGAGCAGCGGCTTCCAAATGTGATGAAAAAAATTCCTGAGTTGGGAAAAGCGGGAAAAGGAGCAGAAAAAAATCTCCTCTCATTCCCGGAATTTTTTGGAGTTTTGGGATGAGTTCTTCCCATCCCAAGAAATCCCATTGAAAATTGGGTTTTCCCAAAGAAAAATCCTTTTTTTTTCCCAGGAATTCTCCCAAAAAGTGCAAAAAAAATCATGGAAAGGAGATTTTTTTTTTTCCCCTGGGAAAACGGGATAAAATTCCAGAAAAATCCCTTCTCCACACGGAATAAAAATTCCCAAAAGTTGGGGATGGAAATTCCAGCCCTTCCAGTGGTTTTGGGATCGGGAAAACCTCGGCTGGGGAGGAATTCCAGAGATGAAATTCCCGATTTTCCCGGCGGGATTTGGGCCGGGAAATTCGGGAAAAGGGGAAATTTGGGAATTTTCCCCCGGATCAGGAGCTGGGGGAGTTTTCCTCCGGAGGCAGCCGGATCCTCTGGATGTGTTCGTAGCACGACTGCGGAGGGAGAGAGGAGAAATCAGGGAAAAATCTGGGAAAAATCTGGGGGAAATCTGGGAAAAAATCCGGGAAAAATCCGGGGAAAATCAGGGAAAAGTCTGGGAAAAGTCTGGGAAAAATCCGGGAAAGTCAGGGGAAAATCCGGGGAAAATCTGGGAAAAATCAGGGAAAATCAGGGGAAAGTCCGGGAAAAATCAGGGGAAAATCTGGGAAAAATCTGGGAAAAATTCGGGAAAAATCAGTGAAAAATCCAGGAAAAATCAGGGGAAAATCTGGGGAAAATCTGGGAAAAATCAGGGAAAAATCCAGGAAAAATCAGGGAAAAATCAGAGAAAAATCAGGGAAAAATCCAGGAAAAATCAGGGGAAAATCTGGGAAAAAATATGGAAAAAATCAGGGAAAGGTCTGGGAAAAATCAGGGGAAAATCCGGGAAAAATCTGGTAAAAATCAGGGAAAAGTCAGGGAAATGTCTGGGAAAAGTCTGGGAAAAATCTGGGAAAAATCCGGGGAAAAATCTGGGAAAAATCAGGGAAAAATCCGGGGAAAATCAGGGAAAATCAGGGAAAATCCGGGAAAAATCTGGGAAAAATCAGGGAAAAGTCAGGGAAAAGTCTGGGGAAAATCTGGGAAAAATCCGGGAAAAATCTGGGAAAAATCAGGGGAAAATCCAGGGAAAAATCAGGGAAAAACCCGGGGAAAATCTGGGAAAAATCAGGGGAAAATCTGGGGAAAATCCGGGAAAAATCAGGGGAAAATCAGGGAAAAGTCTGGGAAAAATCAGGGAAAAATCAGGGAAAAATCTGGGAAAAGTCCGGGGAAAATCCGGGAAAAATCAGGGGAAAATCAGGGAAAAGTCTGGGAGAAATCCGGGAAAAATCAGGGGAAAATCAGGGAAAAATCCGGGAAAAATCAGGGAAAATAAAGGAAAAGTCAGGGAAAAGTCTGGGAAAAATCTGGGGAAAAAAATCTGGGAAAAATCCGGGGAAAATCCGGGAAAAATCAGGGGAAAATCTGGGAAAAATCCGGGACAAATCTGGGAAAAGTCTGAGAAAAATCAGGGAAAAATCAGGGGAAAATCTGGGGAAAAATCTGGGAAAAATCAGGGGAAAATCAGAGAAAAATCTGGGAAAAATCAGGGGAAATGAGGGAAAAATCAGGGAAAAATCCAGGGAAAATCTGGAAATATCTGGGAAAATCAGGGAAAAGTCCGGGGAAAATCCGGGAAAAATCTGGGAAAAATCAGGGAAAAATCAGGGGAAAATCTGGGAAAAATCCAGGAAATATCTGGGAAAAATCCGGGAATTCTGGAATCTGAGCCCAGCTGAGCCCGTGGAGAATCCCGACAGAAATTCAGGATTGAATTAAAAAATTTAAATTTAATTTGTTAATTAATCGGAGACACCCGAAATGAAGGAATTTTTTTTCCCAGCCCAAAATTCCAGAATTCCCCCAAAATCCCCTCCCGCTCCGGAAAAGCCGGAATTTCCTGGGGCTGTGAATTCCCGGAATTTCCTGGAATTCCCGCGTTCCCCTCACCTCCAGCGCGGTCAGCAGGAAGTCGGGCAGCGCCCCCGGCCCGCTGGGATCCATCAGGTCCCGGAGCAGGTGGAGTTCGGCTCCCAGGTGTTGGATCCTAGGGAAAAACAAATCCCAAATCCGGGAAAAAGCTCCGGGTGGGAATTCGGGAGAGGAGAAGGGGGAAAAGTCTGGAATTCTGGTGTGGTTTGTAGGATTGGCTGGAGGCTGAGCTCAGGATCTTTGAGTTCCAGAGATCCGGAATTCCCAGAATTCCCAGAATTCCTGAATTCCCCAAATCCCCGTGCTCCCAGAACCTCAGAATCCCAGAATTCCCAGAGTTCCAGAATCTCAGAATTCCCAGAATTCCAGAATCCCATAGTCCCAGAATTCCCAGAATCCCAAATTTCCCGAGTTCCCAAAATTTCAGAATTCCGGAATCCCAAAACTCCAGAATCCCAAAACTCCAGAATCCCAGAAATCCCAGAAATCCAGAATCTCTGAGTTCCAAAATTCCAGAATTCTCAGAATTCCCAAATCCCAGAAATCCAGAGTTCCAGAGTTCCAGAATCTTAGAGCTCCAGAATTCCAGAATCCTCAGCATTCCAAGCATTCCAGAATTCCCAGAATCCCAGAATTCCCAGAATCCCAGTGCTCCAGAATTCCCGGAATTCCCGGAATCTCAGTATCCCAGAATTCCCAGAATCTCCGAGCTCCAGATCCCAGAATTCCCACAATTCCAGAATCCCAGAGCTCCAGAATTCCAGAATCCCCAGCATTCCAAGCATTTAAGAATTCCAGAATTCCATAATCCCAGAATCTCCGAACTGTGGAATTGTAGAATCCCCAAATTCCAGAATCCCTGAATCCCAGTGCTCCAGAATTCCCAGAATTCCAGAATCCCAAAATTCTCACGTTCCCAGAATTCCAGAATCTCAGAATCCCAGAATTCTAGAATCCCAAAGTTCCAGAATTCCCAGAATCCCAGAGCTCCAGAATTCCAGAATTCTCAGAATTCCAGAATCCCAAAATTCCTGAGTTCCCAGAATTCCAGAATCTCCAGCATTCCAGAATCTCAGAATCCCAGAATCCCAGAGCTCCAGAATTCCAGAATTCTCAGAATTCCAGAATCCTAAAATTCCTGAGTTCCCAGAATTCCAGAATCCCAGAATCCGAGAATTCCAGAATCCCAGAGCTCCAGAATTCCAGAATCCCAGAAATCCAGAATTGCCCGAACTCCCAGAGTTCCAGAATCCCCAGAATTCCTGAATTCCAGAATCCCAGAATCCCAGAATTGCCCGAACTCCCAGAGTTCCAGAATCCCCAGAATTCCCATAATCCCAGAATTCCAGAATCCCAGAATTGTTTGGGTGGGAAAGATCCTTAAAGACGATCCAGGGGCAGGGACCTCCCGCTATCCCAATGTTTTCTGGAATAACACACGGACACTCGGGAATTCCGGGATAAAAGGAATCCCATTTTCCATGAAAACCTTGGAATATTGTCTGGAATAACACACGGACACTCCAGAATTCCAGGATAAAACTGATCTCATTTTCCATGAAACATCCTTTGGGATAAGACACGGACACTGCGGAATTCTGGGATAAAAGGAATCTCATTTTCCATGAAAATCATGGAATATCCTGTGGGACAAGAGATGGACACTGTGGAATTCTGGGATAAAAGGAATCTCATTTTCCATGAAATATCCCTTAGGATGAGAGATGGACACTCTGGGATTCCAGGATAAAACAAATCCCATTTTCCATGAAAACCTTGGAACATTCCATGTCTGGAATAAGACATGGATGCTCTGGAATTCCGGGATAAAACAAATCTCATTTTCCATCACACATCCTTTGGGATAACACACGGACACTGCAGAATTCCAGGATAAAACAAATCTCATTTTCCATGAAAACTCTGGAATATTGGCTGGGATAACACACGGACACTCTGGAATTCTGGGATAAAACAAATCCCATTTTCCATGAAAACCCCGGGATATCCTCTGGGATAAAACACAGATATCCTGGAATTCTGGGATAAAACAAATCTCATTTTCCATCACACATCCTTTGGAATAACACACGGACACTCCAGAATTCCAGGATAAAAGGAATCTCATTTTCCATGAAAACCCTGGAATATCTTTTGGAATATGACACGCACACTCTGGAATTCCAGGATAAAAGGAATCCCATTTTCCATGAAAACCTTGAATATTGTCTGGAATAAGACATGAATACTCTGGAATTCCGGGATAAAACAAATCTCATTTTCCATCACACATCCTTTGGAATAACACACGGACACTGCAGAATTCCAGGATAAAATTAATCTCATTTTCCATTAAAACCCTAGAATATCCTCTAGGATAAGACACGGATATCCTGGAATTCTGGGATAAAAGGAATCTCGTTTTCCACCACTCATCCTTTGGGATAACACACGGACACTCTGGAATTCTGGGATAAAAGGAATCTCATTTTCTATGAAAACTCTGGAATATTGGCTGGGATAACACCCGGACACTCTGGAATTCCATAACCACTCCATACCCCCCAAACCCCACAGATCCCCACCTCCGACCCCAAATCCCGAAGTTTTTCCCGGAATCCCCGGCTCTGACCGTGCGCGGGCGGTGACGAAGAGCAGCAGCGGCAGCAGCTCCTCCATGGGCAGCCGGTGCTGCCGGCCCCGCGCCGCCCCCGCCGCCGCCTCCAGCTCCGACAGCGCCGCCCGCAGGAACCGCAGCTTCTCCCGGGGGTCCAGGGTGGTGCTGGGGAGGGAAATGGGAAAAATCAGGGATGGATGGGAAAATCAGGGATGGGACATTCCTGAGATCCTCTTCTGGAATCTCCAGCTTCTCCTGAGGGTCCAACGTGGTGCTGAAGGGGGAAAATGGGAAAATCAGGGATGGGACATCCCTGGAGATCCTGTTCTGGAATCTCCAGCTTCTCCTGGGGGTCCAATGTGGTGCTGGGGGGACAGGGAAAGGTGGGAAAATCAGGGATGGGAAAATCAGGGATGGGAAAATCAGGGATGGGACATTCCTGGAGATCCTGTTTTGGAATCTCCAGCTTCTCCCGGGGGTCCAGGGTGGTGCTGAGGGGGAAAAATGGGAAAAATCAGGGATGGGAAAATCAGGGATGGGACATTCCTGGAGATCCTGTTCTGGAATCTCCAGCTTCTCCCGGGGATCCAACATGGTGCTAACAGGGGGAAACAGGGATGGGACATTGATGGAGATCCTTTTTCTGGAATCTCCAGCTTCTCCTGAGGGTCCAGTGTGGTGCTGGGGGGTGGAAATCAGGGATGGAAGGAGTTACGGGATGGGACATCCCTGGAGATCCTCTTCTGGAATCTCCAGCTTCTCCCGGGGGTCCAGGGTGGTGCTGGGGGAAAAAATGGGAAAAATCAGGGATAGATGGGAAAATCAGGGATGGGACATTCCTGGAGATCCTGTTCTGGAATCTCCAGCTTCTCCTGGGGGTCCAGTGTGGTGCTGGGGGAGAAAAATGGGAAAAATCAGGGATGGAAGGAGTTATGGGATG
>OU383773.1:152500682-152558324 GCA_910950805.1 Acrocephalus scirpaceus scirpaceus
CCTCATTTTGGGTGGTTTAATGGAATTGGAGCACCTTGGAAGCAAGCAAGGGTTGTTATTTTTTGGGTTGGTCTTCCAAATTAAAACCAAAACCTTTCATAATAAACCCAAACCTGGTTTGGGGTGGTCAAATGGAGTTGGACACCTTGGAAACAACAAGGTTTAGTTATTTTGGGGGTTGGTCTTTCTGAATAAAACCAAAACCTTTTGTAATAAAACCCAAACCTGGTTTTGGGTGGTCAAATGGAGTTGGACACCTTGGAAACGACCAAGTTTTTTTATTTTTGGGTTTGGTCTTTCATAATAATCCAAACCTGGGTTTGGGTGGTGAAATGGAGTTGGAGCACCTTGGAAGTGACCAAGGGTTGTTATTTTTGGGATTGATCTTTCATAATAAAACCAAAACCTTTTGTAATAAAACCCAAACCTGGTTTGGGGTGATCAAATGGAGTTGGACACCTTGGAAGCCACCAAGGCTTGGGTTTTTGGGGTTGGTCTTTCATAATAAACGCAAAACCTTTCATAATAAACCAAACCCTGTTTTTGGTAGATCAAATACAATTGGAGCACCTTGGAAGAGACCATGTTTTGTTGTTTTCTGTGGTTTTGGGTGGTCAAATGGAGTTGGACACCTTGGAAGCAACCAGGATCTGTTATTTTTCGGGTTGGTCTTTCATAATAAACCCAAAACCTTTCATAATAAAACCCAAACCTGGTTTTGGGTGGTCAAATGGAGTTGGAGCACCTTGGAAGCGACAAAGTTTTGTTATTTTGGGGGTTGGTCTTTCATAATAAAACCAAAACCTTTCATAAGAAAACCCAAATGTGGTTTTGGGTGGTTAAATAGAATTGGAGCACCTTGGAAGCCACCTGGGGTTGGGTTTTTTGGGTTGGTCTTTCGTAATAAAACCAAAACCTTTCATAACAAAACCCAAAGCTATTTTTGGGGTGGTTAAATAGAATTGGAGCACCTTGGAAGCCACCTGGGGTTGGGTTTTTTGGGTTGGTCTTTCCTAATAACCCAAACCTCATTTTGGGTGGTCAAATACTATTGGAGCATCCTGGAAACCACTAAGCTTTGTTATTTTTTGGGTTGGTCTTCCATAATAAACCCAAAACCTTTTATAATAAACCCAAACCTGGTTTGGGGTGGTCAAATGGAGTTGGACACCTTGGAAGTGATCAAGGGTTGTTATATTTCAAGTTCATCTTCCATAATAAACCCAAAACCTTTCCTAACAAAACCCAAACCTGGTTTTGGGTGGTCAAATGGAGTTGGACACCTTAGAAGCCACCAAGGGTTGGTTTTTTAGGGTTGGTCTTTCATAATAACCCAAACCTCATTTTGGGTGGTCAAATACTATTGGAGTATCCTGGAAACCACCAGGTTTTGTTATTTTTTTGGGTTGGTCTTCCATAATAAAACCAAAACCTTTTATAATAAACCCAAACCTGGTTTGGAGTGGTCAAATGGAGTTGGACACCTTGGAAGTGATCAAGGGTTGTTATATTTCAAGTTCATCTTCCATAATAAACCCAAAACCTTTCCTAACAAAACCCAAACCTGGTTTGGGGTGGTCCAATGGGGTTGGAGCACTGTGGAAGTGACCAAGTTTTGTTATTTTTGGGGTTGGTCTTTCACAATAAACCCAAAACCTTTCGTAATAGCCCAAACCTGGTTTTGTGTGGTCAAATGGAGTTGGAGCACCTTGGAAACGACCAAATTCTGTTATTTTGGGGGTTGGTCTTTCGTAATAAAACCAAAACCTTTAATAATGACCCAAACCTGGTTTTGTGTGGTTAAATAGAATTAGAGCATCTTAGAAGCCACCAAGGGTTGTTATTTTTGGGTTGGTCTTTCGTAATAAACCCCAAACCTTTCATAACAAAACCCAAAGCTATTTTTGGGTGGTTAAATGGAGTTGGACACCTTGGAAGCCATCAAGTGTTGTTATTTTTTGGGTTTGGTCTTTCATAATAACCCAAACCTCATTTTGGGTGGTCAAATACTATTGGAGCATCCTGGAAACCACCAAATTTTGTTATTTTTTGGGTTGGTCTTCCATAATAAAACCAAAACCTTTTATAATAAACCCAAACCTGGTTTGGGGTGGTCAAATGGAGTTGGAGCACCGTGGAAGCCACCAAGGGTTGGGTTTTTGGGGTTGGTCTTTCATAATAAACCCAAAACCTTTCATAATAAACCAAACCCTGTTTTTGGTAGATCAAATACAATTAGAGCACCTTGGAAGAGACCATGTTTTGTTGTTTTCTGTGGTTTTGGGTGGTCAAATGGAGTTGGACACCTTGGAAGCCACCAGGTTTTGTTTTTTTTGGGGTTGGTCTTTCTCAATAAATCCAAAAGCTTTCGTAATAAAACCCAAAGCTATTTTTAGGTGGTCAAATGGAGTTGGACACCTTGGGAGTGACCAAGGGTTCGTTTTTTTGGGGTTGGTCTTTTATAATAAGCCAAACCTCATTTTGGTCAAATAAAGTTGGAGCACCTTGGAAGCCACCAAGGGTTGGTTTTTTTGTTTGGTCTTTCATAATAGCCCAAACCTGGTTTTTGGTGTTTAAATTGAGTTGGAGCACCTTGGAAACAACCAGGTTTTGTTATTTTTGGGATTGGTCTTTCTTAATAAACCCAAAACCTTTTGTAATAAATAACCCAAAGCTATTTTTGGGTGGTCAAATGGAGTTGGACACCTTGGAAGCAAGCAAGGATTGTTAATTTTTGGGTTGGTCTTCCATAATAAAACCAAAACCTTTCATAATAAACCCAAACCTCATTTGGGGTTGTCAAATGGAGTTGGACACCTTGGAAACCACCAAGGGTTCGTTTTTTGGGGGTTGGTCTTTCATAACAGCCCAAATCTCATTTTGGGTGGTCAAATGGAGTTGGATCATCATGGAAGCTACCAAGGGTTGTTATTTTTTGGGTTGGGCTTCCATAATAAAACAAAAACCTTTTGTAATAAACCCCAAACCTGGTTTTGGGTGGTCAAATGGAGTTGAAGCACCTTGGAAGCGACCAAGGGTTGTTATTTTTTGGGTTTGGTCTTTCATAATAATCCAAACCTGGTTCTGGGTGGTTTAATGGAGTTGGAGCACCTTGGAAGCCACCAGGTTTTGTTATTTTTGGGGTTGGTCTTTCTTAATAAACACAAAATCTTTCACAACAAAACCCAAACTTGGTTTTGGGTGGTTAAATAGAATTGGAGCACCTTGGAAGCCATCAAGGGTTGGTTGTTTGGGGTTGGTCTTTCATAATAACCCAAACCTCATTTTGGGTGGTCAAATACTATTGGAGCATCCTGGAAACCACCAAGTTTTGTTATTTTTTTGGGTTGGTCTTTCTCAATAAATCCAAAAGCTTTCGTAATAAAACCCAAAGCTATTTTTAGGTGGTCAAATGGAGTTGGACACCTTGGGAGTGACCAAGGGTTCGTTTTTTTGGGGTTGGTCTTTCATAATAAAACCAAGACCTTTCATAATAAAACTCAAACCTGGTTTTGGGTGGTCAAATGGAGTTGGAGCACCTTGGAAGCAACCAAGGGTTCGTTTTTTTGGGGTTGGTCTTTTATAATAACCCAAACCTCATTTTGGGTGGTCAAATGGAGTTGGAGCACATTGGAAGCCACCAAGGGTTGGTTTTTTTGTTTGGTCTTTCATAATAACCCAAACCTGGTTTTTGGTGTTTAAATTGAGTTGGAGCACCTTGGAAGCGACCAGGTTCTGTTATTTTTTGGGGTTGGTCTTAATAAACCCAAAACCTTTTGTAATAAAACCCAAAGCTATTTTTGGGTGGTCAAATGGAGTTGGAGCACCTTGGAAGCAAACAAGGGTTGTTATTTTTTGAGTTGATCTTTTGTAATAAAACCAAAACCTTTCATAATAGCCCAAACCTCAATTGGGGTTGTCAAATGGAGTCGGACACCTTGGAAGCCACCAAGGGTTCGTGTTTTTTGGGGTTGGTCTTTCATAATAACCCAAACCTCATTTTGGGTGGTCAAATACGATTGGAGCATCCTGGAAACCACCAAGTTTTGTTATTTTTGGGGTTGGTCTTTCTTAATAAACACAAAACCTTTTGTAATAAAACCCAAAGCTATTTTTGGGTGGTCAAATGGAGTTGGACACCTTGGAAGCGACCAAGGGTTTGTTTTTTTGGGGTTGGTCTTTTGTAATAAAACCAAGACCTTTCATAATAAAACTCAAACCTGGTTTTGGGTGGTCAAATGGAGTTGGAGCACCTTGGAAACAACCAACTTTTGTTATTTTTGGGTTGGTCTTTCATAATAAACCCAAAACCTTTTGTAACAAAACCCAAACCTGGTTTGGGGTGGTCCAATGGGGTTGGAGCACTGTGGAAGTGACCAAGTTTTGTTATTTTTGGGGTTGGTCTTTCACAATAAACCCAAAACCTTTCGTAATAAATCCAGACCTGGTTTTGTGTGGTCAAATGGAGTTGGAGCACCTTGGAAATGACCAAATTCCGTTATTTTGGGGGTTGGTCTTTCATAATAAAACCAAAACCTTTCATAACAAAACGCAAAGCTATTTTTGGGTGGTTAAATGGAGTTGCAGCACCTTGGAAGCCACCTGGGGTTGGGATTTTTGGTTGGTTTTTCATAATAAAACCAAAACCTTTTGTAATAAAACCCAAACCTGGTTTTGGGTGGTCAAATGGAGTTGGACACCTTAGAAGCCACCAAGGGTTGGTTTTTTAGGGTTGGTCTTTCATAATAACCCAAACCTCATTTTGGGTGGTCAAATACTATTGGAGTATCCTGGAAACCACCAGGTTTTGTTATTTTTTGGGTTGGTCTTCCATAATAAAACCAAAACCTTTCATAATAAAACCCAAACCTGGTTTGGAGTGGTCAAATGGAGTTGGACACCTTGGAAGTGATCAAGGGTTGTTATACTTCAAGTTCATCTTCCATAATAAACCCAAAACCTTTCATAACAAAACCCAAACCTGGTTTGGGGTGGTCCAATGGGGTTGGAGCACTGTGGAAGAGACCAAGTTTTGCTATTTTTTGGGTTGGTCTTTCACAATAAACCCAAAACCTTTCGTAATAGCCCAAACCTGGTTTTGTGTGGTCAAATGGAGTTGGACACCTTGGAAACGACCAAATTCTGTTATTTTGGGGGTTGGTCTTTCGTAATAAAACCAAAACCTTTAATAATGACCCAAACCTGGTTTTGTGTGGTTAAATAGAATTGGAGCATCTTAGAAGCCACCAAGGGTTGTTATTTTTGGGTTGGTCTTTCGTAATAAACCCCAAACCTTTCATAACCCAAAGCTATTTTTGGGTGGTCAGATGGAGTTGGACACCTTGGAAGCCACCAAGGGTTGGGTTTGTTGGGTTGGTCTCTCTTAATAAAACCAAACCTGGTTTGGGGTGATTTATTAGAATTGGAGCACCTTGGAAGCCACCAAGTTTTGTTATTTTTGGGGTTTTCATAATAAACCAAAAGCTTTTGTAATAAAACCCAAACCTGGTTTGGGGTGGTTAAATGGAGTTGGAGCACCTTGGAAGCGACCAAGTTTTGTTATTTTTGGGTTGGTCTTTCGTAATAGCCCAAACCTGGTTTTGTGTGGTCAAATGGAGTTGGAGCACCTTGGAAACGACCAAATTTTGTTATTTTTGGGGTTGGTCTTTCGTAATAAAACCAAAACCTTTAATAATGACCCAAACCTGGTTTGTGTGGTTAAATAGAATTAGAGCATCTTAGAAGCCACCAAGGGTTGTTATTTTTGGGTTGGTCTTTCGTAATAAACCCCAAACCTTTCATAACAAAACCCAAAGCTATTTTTGGGTGGTCAGATGGAGTTGGACACCTTGGAAGCCACCAAGGGTTTCTAGTTTTGGATTGGTCTTTCATAATAAACCCAAACCTGGTTTGGGGTGGTCAAATGGAGTTGGAGCACCTTGGAAGAGACCAAGTTTTGTTATTTTTTTGGGTTTGTCTTCCATAATAAAACCAAAACCTTTTCGTAATAAAACCAAACCTGGTTTTGGGTGATTAAATAGAATTGGAGCACCTTGGGAGAGACCAAGTTTTGTTATTTTTTTGTTTAGTCTTTCATAACAGCCCAAACCTCATTTTGGGTGGTCAAATGGAGTTGGAGCACCATGGAAGCCACCAAGTTTTGTTATTTTTTGGGTTTGGTCTTTCATTACAGCCCAAAGCTCTCCCCCAGCTCTGTCTGGGATTTAATTGTGGGCTCCACACGGAATTTTCTTCCCGGAATAAACGAGCAGCAGGGGGAGGAGGGAATTGGTTCACCAGAAAAGCAAACAAAGGCAGCCAGGGCCGTTCCTTGGGGCTGGAAATAGGATTTTATGGGACACTCTGGGTGAGCATTCCAAAAGAGAATTCAGTAGCATACTCCAGGTGAGCACTCCAAAATAGAATTTTTTGGGACACTCTGGATCAGCATTCCAAAATAGAATTTTTGGGATAGTCTGAGTCAGCATTCCAAAATAGAAATTTTTGGGGTACTCTGGGTTGGCATTCCAAAATGGAATTTTTTGGGACAGTCTGGGTGAGCATTCCAAAATTGACTTTGGTGGGCCATTCTGAAATTTTTTGGGAATGCTCTGGAGCATTCCAAAAGAGAATTGTGATACTCTGGGTCAGCATTCCAAAAGAGAATTTTTGGGACACTCTGGGTGGGCATTCCATAAACAGAATTTTTTGGGATACTCTGGGTGAGCATTCCAAAATAGAATTTTTTGGGATATTCTGGGTGAGCATTCCAAAATAGACTTTGGTGGGACATTCTGACATTTTTTGGGGTACTCTGGGTCACCATTCCAAAACAATAGAATTTTTTGGGATACTCTGGGTGAGCATTCCAAAATAGAATTTTTTGGGATATTCTGGGTGAGCATTTCAAAATAGAATTTTATGGGGATACTCTGGGTCAGCATTCCAAAAGAGAATTTTTTGGGACACTCTGGGTGGGCATTCCATAAACGGAATTTTTTGGGATACTCCGGGTGAGCATTCCAAAATAGAATTTGGTGGGACATTGTGAAATTTTTATGGATACTCTGGGTCACCATTCCAAAACAGAATTTTTTGGGACACTCTGGATGAGCATTCCAAAATAGAATTCTGGGGATACTCTGGATCAGCATTCCAAAATAGAATTTTTGGGGGTACTCTGGGTTGGCATTCCAAAATGGAATTTTTTGGGACAGTCTGGGTGAGCATTCCAAAATTGACTTTGGTGGGACATTCTGAAATTTTTTGGGGACACTCTGGCTCACCATTCCAAAATAGAATTTTTGGGAAACTCCAGGTGAGCATTCCAAAATAATAGAAGTTTTGGGGGATACTCTGTGTCAGCATTCCAAAAGAGAATTTTTGGGACAGTCTGGGTGAGCATTCCAAAAATACTTTGGTGGGACATTCTGAAATTTTTTGGGATACTCCAGGTGTGCACTCCAAAATAGAATTTTTTGGGGACACTCTGGGTCAGCATTCCAAAATAGAATTCTGGAGATATTCTGGATCAGCATTCCAAAAGAGAATTTTTTGGGGTACTCTGGGTTGGCATTCCAAAATGGAATTTTTTGGGATACTCTGGGTGAGCATTCCAAAATTGACTTTGGTGGGACATTGTGAAATTTTTATAGATACTCTGGGTGAGCATTCCAAAAGAGAATTTTTTTGGGATACTCTGGGTGAGCATTCCATAAACAGAATTTTTTGGGATACTCTGGGTGAGCATTCCAAAATAGAATTTGGTGGGACATTGTGAAATTTTTTGGGACACTCTGGGTGAGCATTCCAAAAGAGAATTTTTTGGGGATACTCTGGGTCAGCATTCCAAAATGGAATTTTTTGGGACACTCTGGTTGGGCATTCCATAAACAGAATTTTATGGGGATACTCTGGGTTGGCATTCCAAAATGGAATTTTTTGGGACACTCTGGGTGAGCATTCCAAAATAGAATTTGGTGGGACACTCTGAAATTTTTTGGGGCACTCTGGGTCACCATTCCAAAACAATAGAATTTTTTGGGATACTCTGGAT
Source organism: Acrocephalus scirpaceus scirpaceus (assembly GCA_910950805.1). Classification (NCBI taxonomy): domain Eukaryota; kingdom Metazoa; phylum Chordata; class Aves; order Passeriformes; family Sylviidae; genus Acrocephalus; species Acrocephalus scirpaceus. The sequence goes on from OU383773.1 coordinate 152,508,739, forward strand.
GAGCAGTCCAAAACAGAATTTTATGGGGATACTCTGGGTCAGCATTCCAAAACGGAATTTTTTGGGACAGTCTGGATGAGCATTTCAAAATAGACTTTGGTGGGACATTCTGAATTTTTTTGGGACACTCTGGCTCACCATTCCAAAATAGAATTTTTGGGAAACTCCAGGTGAGCATTCCAAAATAATAGAATTTTGGGGGGATACTCTGTGTGAGCATTCCAAAATAGAATTTGGTGGGACATTGTGAAATTTTTATGGATACTCTGGATGAGCATTCCAAAATAGACTTTGGTGGGACATTCTGAAATTTTTTGGGACACTCTGGGTGAGACCAAAAAAAATTCCTCATCTTTATCAAATAATCAAGGATAGAAAAAATTCCAAAAGATGGAATGGATTGAAAAGTTCTTCCTGCTGTCCCTCCCTGAAATGAGTTTCTGGCTTTCATTTTAAAAAAGGATTTAAAACAAGAGGGGAAAAAATAAAATAGGTTTAAAAAAAAATCTCTGGGTGGCCAAGGGTTTCTATTTTCAGTTCATGGCCAAGGGATTTTGGGAATGAAATCCAAAATCACCCCCGGCTTTGAAGGAAAACCACCCAAAATGTGACCAGCAAACCGCTCGAGCTGTCTGGCTCTCCAAATTCACTTTTTTCCCTCCTCAAATGTGGTTTGGGAGAAAATACCTCATTTTACAACCACAAAATGCTGAGTTTCAAAATAAAACCTCCACTCCTGACTTGCAGATTTTGCTCCCAGGAGAGCAGAGGGAGGAGAGGGAGCAGAGAGCTCCGGGTTTGGGCGGGGTGTAAATCCAGGCTGTGGCTCCTCCCGAGGGAATCAGGGAAGGTTTGAGGTTCCTAAAAATTTGTATTTTATCGAGATCTGTAAAACCAGGTGTGGCAGAGTTCGTTATCTCTTCTGGTGAAGCGTAGGAAAAGGAATTTAAAATTTGAAATTATTAAAGAAGGTTTGATTTGTTTTATTTGCAGCTGGGACACACCAGGGGGGTATCGCCTCCAAACCGTGCCTGGTCAAGGCAAGGTCCAGGGTTAAATCCACGTTGATCCCATAAAATCACAAATACCGGGTTTAAATACACCTTGGTATTTAAATACCTTTTAAATAATACCTTTAATACCTTTTACCTAAGGTTTAAATACCTTTAAATACACCTTATCCCAGGTTTAAATACACATCGATCCCATAAACCTGCCAGGGTTAAATAAAAATTAATCCCACAAACGCACACCTGCCAAGTTTAAATAAAAAATGACCCCACAAACCCAGATTTAAATACACACTGATCCCACAAACTCACAAATACCAGGTTTAAATACACCTTGATCCCAGGTTTAAATCTACATCGATCCCATAAACCCACACCTGTCGGGTTTAAATACACACTGACCCCACAAACGCAGATTTAAATCCACACTGATCCCACAAACCCACTCAGGTTTAATTGATCCCACAAGCCCACGCCTGCCAGGTTTAAATACACACTGATCCCAGGTTTAAATCCACATTGATCTCACAAACCCAGGATTAAATCCACACTGACCCCACAAACCCACACCTGCCAGGGTTAAATCCACATCGATCCCACAAACCCACACCTGTCGGGTTTAAATCCACACAGATCCCACAAACCCACACTTGCCAGGGTTAAATACAAATTAATCCCACAAACCCACACCTCCCAGGTTTGAATACACACTGACCCCACAAACCCAGGTTTAAATACACCTTGATCCCACAAACCCACACCTGCCAGGGTTAAATTCACACTGACCCCACAAACCCAGGTTTAAATCCACACTGACCCCACAAACCCACACCTGCAGGGTTTAAATAAACCTTGATCCCAGGTTTAAATCCACATTGATCCCATAAACCCACACCTGCCAGGTTTAAATTCACACTGACCCCACAAACCCACATCTGCTGGGTTTAAATCCATGTCGATCCCACAAACCCACATCTCCCAATTTAAATACAAATTAATCTCACAAACCCACACCTGCTGGGTTTAAATACAAATTAATCCCACAAACCCAGATTTAAATACACACTGACTGACCCCACAAACCCAGGTTTAAATACACACTGACCCCACAAACCCAGGTTTGAATACACACTGACCCCACAAACCCACACCTGCCGGGTTTAAATAAACCTTGATCCCAGGTTTAAATCCACATTGATCCCATAAACCCACACCTGTGGGGTTTAAATTCACACTGACCCCACAAACCCAGGTTTAAATACACCTTGATCCCACAAACCCACACCTGTTGGGTTTAAATCCACACTGATCCCACAGCCCCACACCTCACAAATTTAAATACACATTGACCCCACAAACCCAGATTTAAATCACACTGATCCCAAAACCCACAAACCCAGATTTAAATACACACTGACCCCACAAACCCACACCTGCCAGGGTTAAATCCACACTGATCCCACAAATCCAGGTTTAAATCCACACTGACCCCACAAACCCACACCTCCCAAATTTAAATCCACACTGACCCCACAAACCCACACCTCCCAAATTTAAATCCACACTGACCCCACAAACCCACCCCTCCCAAGCCCTCTCATCCATCCTTCAGTCTCCAGAATTATGGGAGAGATTTTAGGAATTACAGCGGTGCTTTGGTTTGCTTTGCTTTAAAAATGGAGAATTCCCTTTAAAAATGGAGAATTCCCTTTAAAAATGGAGAATTCCCTTTAAAATGGGGAATTCCCTTTAAAAATGAAAAAATCCCTTTTAAAATGGAAAATTCCCTTATGAAAAGGAAAATCCCCTTGAAAAATGGATTTAAAAAAAAAAAAAAAATGGAGAATTCCCTTTTAAAATCGGAAATTCCCTTTCAAAATTGAGAATCCCCTTCAAAAATGGGGAATTCCCTTTAAAATGGAGAAATCTCTTTCGAAATGGAGAATCCCCTTGAAAAATGGAAAATTCTTTTTAAAAAATGGAGAATCCCATTTAAAATGGAGAATTCTCTTTAAAAAAATTGAGAATTCCCTTTCAAAATAGAGAATCCCCTTGAAAAATGGAAAATTCTTTTTAAAAAATGGAGAATTCCATTCAAAATGGAGAATTCTCTTTAAAAAAAATTGAGAATTGCTTTTCAATGTGGAGCATCCTCTTGAAAACAGGAAAATTCCCTTTCAAAAACTGAGAATTCCCTTTCAAAAATAGATAATCCCCTTGAAAAATGGAAAATTCTTTTTAAAAAACTGAGAATTCCGTTTAAAACGGAGAATTCTCTTTTAAAAAAAAAATTGAGAGAAACAAATTGAAAACAAATTGAGAAAAAAAATTGAAAAGAGGAAAATTCCCTTTCAAAAATTGAAAATTCCCTTTCGAAAAATGGAGAATCCCCTTGAAAAATGCAAAATTCTTTTTAAAAAACTGAGAATTCCGTTTAAAATGGAGAATTCTCTTGAAAAAAAAATTGAGAATTCCCTTTCAAAATGGAGAATCCCCTTGAAAAGAGGAAAATTCCCTTTCAAAAATCGAAAATTCCCTTTGAAAATAGAGAATCCCCTTGAAAAATGGAAAATTCTTTTTAAAAAATGGAGAATTCTCTTTTAAAAAAATTGAGAGAAACAAATTGAAAACAAATTGAGAGAAACAAATTGAAAACAAATTGAGAAAAAAAATTGAAAACAGGAAAATTCCCTTTCAAAATCGAAAATTCCCTTTTGAAAAATGGAGAATCCCCTTGAAAAGAGGAAAATTCCCTTTCAAAAATGGAGAATCCCCTTGAAAAGAGGAAAATTCCCTTTCAAAAACTGAGAATTCCCTTTCAAAAATGGAGAATCCCCTTGAAAAATGCAAAATTCTTTTTAAAAAACTGAGAATTCTGTTTAAAATGGGGAATTCTCTTTAAAAAATTGAGAGAAACAAATTGGAAACAAATTGAGAAGAAAAATTGAAAAGAGGAAAATTCCCTTTCAAAATCGAAAATTCCCTTTCAAAAATGGAGAATCCCCTTGAAAAGAGGAAAATTCCCTTCCAAAAATGGAGAATCCCCTTGAAAAGAGGAAAATTCCCTTTCAAAATCGAAAATTCCCTTTCAAAAATGGAGAATCCCCTTGAAAAGAGGAAAATTCCCTTTCAAAATCGAAAATTCCCTTTCAAAAATAGAGAATCCCCTTGAAAAGAGGAAAATTCCCTTCCAAAAATGGAGAATCCCCTTGAGAAGAGGAAAATTCCCTTTCAAAAATGGAGAATCCCCTTGAAAAGAGGAAAATTCCCTTTCAAAATCGAAAATTCCCTTTCAAAAATGGAGAATCCCCTTGAAAAGAGGAAAATTCCCTTTCAAAAATCGAAAATTCCCTTTCAAAAATGGAGAATCCCCTTGAAAAGAGGAAAAAAATTCCCTGTTCCAGCAGAGCTTGGAGGGTTTCTCCTCCCGCCGTGCCAGGAGCAGGAGAAGGAGCTGGGATTTTGTTCTTGTCACAACAACGGGAGCACAAGGCTTGGAATTCCCTGGGAAAACACGCGGAACTTCCTGAGGGAAAAAAAAATCCCGGAGCTGTCTGGGCCTTTTTTTAGGCGCTGGAAGCGAGAATTCCATCTGGATCCGATTTCCTCCTGGCTGGAGCTCCCGTCCAAACCTGCCGGCCAACGGCAACAAAACTCCCGTGGTTGTGCTTCCTTGTTTTCCTGCTGCTGCTCGGGGTTGGGTTGGCCAACGGAATATCCCGGAATATTCCAGGAACAGCAAATCCGAGCAAACAGCGCCACGCTTCCCCGTGTTTGTGCAGCCCCAGGAATAATAACCATGATTGAAATAATAATAATAATAATATTAATAATAATAAATCCTGGCGGGTTTAAAAAACGGGAGCTGGAGGAGATTTTGGATTTGACTCCGTCTCCGCTTCCAGAGGGCGGCTGCGGTTTATTCCTGCTGGAAGGTGGAAATTTGGGAATGTTCCAGGAGCTGTGGCAACGGAGAGGAAAATGGGAGGAAAGGGAGGGGGGGAAAATTTTCTGGGATTCTCCCAACTGCTGCTGTTGTAGCTGGGAGTACCTGGATTTGCCCGGGACAGAGAAGGAGGGAGAGGAGCAGCGGGAGAATGAGAATCCTGAGGAGGCTTCAAGGTGATGGAATCTGGGAAAAGAAGGGAAGATAAAATTTCATAATTCCCAAATTTCTTGGCACAAATCTGTGCATTCATCCCACCCTCGCCAACACCAGAATTCCTTTCCTTAGGAGAGGGGATCTGAGATGCAAAAAGGGAGAAAAGAGGAATTTTTCAAGGGGAAATGGTGAAGAATTTTGGGATATGTTGGGAGCAGGGAGATGTCTCCCAGCCTGGAAAAGGGGTCAGGGCAATGGGAATGAGGAGAAGGAGGATCCCAAAGGCTCAAGGAGGGAATGAAGGATCAACCTGCAGGGCCAGAGGGTCCCAAATTCCTCTGGAATTCCTGGTGGAAAAAGGGAGTGCTGGGATGGCTCCGGAGCCAGGAGAATCTTGGATCCAGAACCTTCTCCTGGGAAAGAATGGACAAAGTGCTGGAAGGGAGGAGGGTCCTGGGAAAGGTCAGGGCTGGAGATCTGCAACCAAACCAACACCAAACGCCAGGCCAGGGGATTTAATTCCTGTGAAGGATCCCCTTTCCTTCCCTTTCCCAAGGATTGGACAGCAAATCAAACACTTCAGGCCATGGATTTATTTCCCATCCATGATCCAAACTGCTTCCCTTTCCCAATTAATTGTGGAGCAAATCAAACACTCCAGGCCATGGATTCATTTCTTATCCGTGATCCCTTCTCCTTCCCTTTGCCATTAAATTATGGAGTAAATCAAACACTCCAGGTCATTTATTTCCCACACCAGATGCTCTCTTCTCTTCCTTTTCCCAATCAATCATCGATCAAATCCAACACTCCAGGCCATGGATTTATTTCCCATACCAGATCCACTCTTCTTCCCTTTCCCATTAAATTATGGAGCAAATCAAACACTCCAGGCCATGGATTTCATTCCCACACAAGATCCCTTCTCTGTCTCTTTCCCAATTAATCACGGAGCACAGGCCACTCATCCCACAAGGATTTCCACCACAATTCCCACCAATCCGTGAATTCATGGACGATGCTGTGGAGCTGACAGGGAATTGAATCCCTCCCAGCAGAGCAGCAAAGTGAAATCTGTAGGGTGTGATTGATCAGTCAGACATTGATCATTTCTGCAACCACACCGACACCAAACACCAGGCCGTGGGATTTAATTCCTGTGAAGGATCCCCTTTCCTTCCCATTCCCATTAAATTATTGAGCAAATCAAACACTTCAGGCTATGGAATTATTTCCTACATCAGATCCTCACTTCTTCCTTTTCCTTAATCACGGAGCAAATAAAAGAGGCCAGGCCATGGATTTATTTCCCACCTATGATCTCTTCTCTTTTCCTTTCCCAATTAATCATGGAGCAAATCAAACAATCCAGGCCATGGATTTTGTTCCCAGCCACGATCCCATCTCCTTCCCTTTCCCAATAATCATAGATCAAATCAAACACTCCAGGCCATGGATTTATTTCCCATCCATGATCCCTTCTCCTTCCCTTTCCCAATTAATCATTGATCAAATCCAACCCTCCAGGCCATGGATTCCATTCCCACACATGATCCCTTCTCTTTCCTTTCCCAATTAATCACGGAGCACAGGCCACTCATCCCACAGGATTTCCACCACAATTCCCACAAATCCGTGAATTCCCAGGACGATGCCGTGGAGCTGACAGGGAATTGAATCCCTCCCAGCAGAGCTGCAAAGTGAAATCTTTGGGATGTGATTTATCAATTAGACAATGATCATTTCCTTTTTTCCCCGGGATAAATCAATCCTACAGGAATTTTCAGTGCAGAAATGATTCAAGTAGAAAAATCCTGAGCATTCCAACCCATGGAGTGCTGAGCTCCCAGGAAAATTGTCAGGGCAGGAATTCCATCCAGTAGTTTATAGGATCTATGGCTCTCTCTATATTGTATTACTTAGACAATATTATTTATTTAATAAATTAATTATTAAATAAGAATATTTGTTATAAATTATTATTATTTATTATTACTTAGATAATTATATTTATATTTGTATTTATATTTATATAATTATAAATATATATATAATTATAAATACGTTTATAATATACAATTATAAATGTATACAATTATTAATACATATAAAATTATAAATATAGAATAAATTATAAATATATAAAAATTATAAATATAGAATAAATTATAAATATATAAATATAATATATAAATATACAAATATACAAATACATAATGTATAAATAAATAAATAAATAAATAAATAAATAAAATTTTATTTTATTATCCTGGAATCCTGGAATTCTTTGGGCTGGAAGGGACCTCAAAGCCCATCTCTGCCATGGCAGGGACACCTCCCACTGTTCCAGGTTTCTCCAAGCCCCAGCGTCCAACCCGGCCTTGGACACTTCCTGGGATCCCCAATTTCTCCAGCAATCAGTGGGATGTCATTCCAGGAAAAAATCCTTGCTGGGATGATATCCTGAGCAGTTTTTCCAGAGGCTGCTTGTGCTGTCTCTGAGTGGATGTGTGAATTTATCGGGAATCCAAATCCTTCTGGAATCTGTGTCAGGAGCTCCAATGTCAACTAGGCTGGGATTGCTTTTTTCCCCCAGCATGGAATCCATTCTTTTCCCACCTGGATCCGAGCGTTCTCCTCATCCTTTGGGATGCATCCAGCAGACCTGGAGGTTGGGATTTTATTTTAGGTGTAAATATTTTAATTTAGGTGTAAATTAAAATAATAATTAAAAATAATTTAGGTAAAAATAATTTAGGTGTTTGTGATGTCAGGACTGAGCTATTGATAAACCCAGGGCTGAGCATTGCCGACATTCCGGGATTGTTTTCCTGGCAGGTGATCCAGATTTGCTCATTCCCAGTTCCTTGAGTCGCTTTTTCTTGGAGCTTTGATCCCTGAGAATTCCAGAATTTCTGTTTGCTGACTCCCAAGCAAACACTGCACTGACCTGAGGCCGTGGGAAAGGCTCCCAAAATGGAGTGACAGCGCTGGGATTGTGGGTGTGCAGGTTGGATAGAAGTGTGTGATATCACAGGGTGCAAAACTGAGAGTTTCAGGGTTTAGAATACAGCAATAGATATAAAGCAAGATGGAGGATTTAGGGCAGGGGCTGAGTCCTTCTTTTTCACCTTCTCCTTCACGGGTCTGGGTGGGATTTTGGAATTGGGCAGAAAAATCCGCATTGCGGGCCAGGGGTGGTTGATTATTGGGTTAAATAATTAAATAATTATTTAATTATTTTAAATTAAATCATTTTATAATATAATTTAGGTGTAAATTAAAATAACAATTAAAAATAATTTAGGTAAAAATAATTTAGGTGTCATTTCTTAATTGGACAGTTTGGGCTTAAAAAGCCTTGGAGAGAGATGGAGACAGAGACAATTTTCATTTTGTTAGCTTGAAGTTCTATAGAACTCACGGGTTGTGAAACTCTAACAGAAATAAGGAATTAATAAACATCTGAGTCTGAACAGGAAAAACCGTCTCACTTGTTTCATCCCGACCCTGGCAAGAAGAAGATAAAATTAAATTCTTTTTCATCCCTAAAATCGTGGATGAAGGCTCAGACTGCTCAGCAAGATCCCGGATTTTCCACCCAGGGAATACCAATCCAACGGGAGCTGCCCTCCTCTGTTGGAGCCCTGGGCACTGAAAATTCCGGAATTTCTGTGCTGACTCCCAAGCAAACACTGCACTGACCTGAGGCCGTGGAAAAGGCTCCCAAAATTGAGTGACAGCGCTGGGATTGTGGGTGTGCAGGTTGGATAGAAGTGTGTGAGATCACAGGGTGGAAAAATTAGATTTAAGATTTTAGTATTTAATAATACATGTGAAACAAAATAAAAGATTTTAAACGTTGCCTAAGGCCCTCTTCTTCACCTTTTTCTTCCTTCTTCTTCCTTCTTCTTCACCTTCTTTTTCCTTCTTCTTCATAAGTTTAAGTGGTTTTCTATAATTGAGTTTAAAAAAATTCACATTGCTGGCCTTGGGTGGTCATTGTTGAGTCAAAATTATAAAGAATGGAGGTGTCGCCTTGGTATTGGGTAATTATCACTCAAATAACCTTTAAAAAAGGTTATTATTAAAAAAATTAAAAGGTTATTATTTAATAAAATTAAAAGTGCTCCATTTTGCCTCATTTTCCTGGCTTATTAGTTAAAGCTCACAACTCCTGAGTCTATACATAAATAAAATATAAAAAACAACAAAGTCCAAACTCAATCCCTGATTTCCCATGGATCTCTATCCCAAAATTTGCAAAAAAACCCAGAACAAACCAAAAACCGTCGCACTCCGCCTGCCCGCGCTCCGATTATCCCAAGGAAATCCCTGGCTCTGCCAGGCGGAGCCGTTCCCGGGATTGCTGCCAACCGCTCGTCCAGCAGGGAGCTCCTTGGAAAAATTCCAGCTGGGATGAGTTCCCCAGGCTGGGAAGAGCTCCAGCTGGATCCGTGGGATTCCTTGGATTTATCCAAGGAGAGGAAGATCAGACTCGGTTACAGAGAGAATCTCCAAAGGATCAGATGGATGCACATGGAAAAATCCAAGGATCCAGATGTTTCTCCAAGAGACTTTGAGCTCTTCAGATGGAAATCCCTGTCAGGATTTCAGGTTTTTCCTTGGAAATTTGGGGGCTTTTTTAAGTTCTGATTGAAATCCATCCATCCCTCTCTGGGTATTTCTGTATTCCAAAAAATAATCACAAAAAGGGAAAACCAAGAGGAATTTAAACGTCGCTCATTCCTGTTCTGGGTGTCCTTTGAAATTGATTTTATTTAAAATTTAATTGATCTTTCGTTGTTCCAAAGGATTTTTTGCGGTTTCCCAGGCTGGAGATCTCAAGACAAAAATCATTTAATAATTTAATTTAATTTAATTTAATTTAATTTAATTTAATTTAATTTATTAATTTAAAAATAATTTTAAAAACATGATTAAAATAATTAAAGTCATTAATTATTGAATAAAATAGAAGGAGACAAGGAAATGTCATTCCTTAGAATCCTACGGAACAACGAATCGGGAACCAAGACCTCATTTGCATACCATAGGAATTCATTTGCCTTAAGGATGATGGCAATTAATTAATTAATTAATGGCATCAGCGATTATTTGAGAGGAGTAAAATCAACGCTGAAGGGAGAGAGAAAAGGAGGGAAAAAAGGAGCATTTTTAAAGGATTTGGGTGAAATTTTCCTCCTCTTCCTGCAGCTTTTTGGAAAGGAAGGAAAATACATCCCAAATTTTAGTTAAAAATAGTAAAATAATGAAAAACTGCATTTTTTTATTACCAAGAAAGTGCCTAATTTCAATAAAAGATCTTCATTCATTCAAAAACTAGTATTAATAATATTTATTGCTATAATGTGAATTTATAATAACAATTTTTTAACTAATAATAAATGAACCTGAATATTTCCCTGGCAATTTTTATTCTCTCTCAAAGTCCGGCGTTGTTTTCATTCATGTCAAAAACCAGTATTAATAATAATATTTATTGCTATAATGTGAATTTATAATAACAACTTTTTAAACTAATAATAAATGAACCTGAATATTTCCCTGCTGATTTTTATTCTCTCTCAAAGCCCAGCACTGTTTTCATTCATGTCAAATCACAGTATTAATAATAATATTTATTACTATAATGTGAATTTATAATAACAAAATTTTAACTAATAATAAATGAACCTGAATATTTCCCCGGCGGTTTTTATTCCCTTTCAAAGCCTGGCTTTGTTTTGGCTCTGAATAAAAACAACTCCTCAAATCCATGAAAGGATTTTAAAATCTCTGGAATCACTGAGAAAATACTGGGAAAAAGGAGAAAAAACAACACTCAGACCCTGATCAGAAGCAGAAAAGCTGACAAAAACCTTGAAAAATTTTTGATTTAATTGGCAAGAGCAGCAGGAAGAAACATCCGTAGGATTGCTCTGGTTTTCTTGGAAGGAATTCCGTGAAAAGTGAAATTTTCATTCCAGGAGTTCCGGCTTCCCAGCGGCTCTGGGAACGTCAGGGTGGGAAAAGTTCCCCCAAAAAGCCTCAGCGGGGAAGGAGGAGGAGGTTGGATCTGAAACTGCTGCACTTAAAAGCTCCTGGAGAGGAAAATTACGGATGAGGAGGTGCTGGAATGTGGTGAAAAATTATCCGCGAGTGTCGACGGCTTCCGGGATTGGGATTAACGACGGGGCCCTGTCGGAATTTGGAAAGGAAAGGAAACGAAGGAATTCCGGTTTGGTTCCAGAAGGTAAAGTTCTTTTTCCTTATTTTTGGGGGAGTTATAAATAACTCTTCTCTCCCTTTTTTTTTTTTTTTTTGAGGAGCTTTGGCTCCAAAATTTCCCGGGAATCTGGGAATCCAATTATCCTTAATTCCTGTGCTTTAAAAAGGTCGGGAGGGGAAGGATGGGGAGGGAAAACGAAGGATGTGAACTCACAGACAGACAGAATTTGGAAAGGGACATTTTTTAGGAATCCAGGAAAAACCAAAAGCTGTGGGACTGGTGACGTTCATCCCGGATTTGGACTGGATAAATGAAGGATTATAGAGAATTCTGCACGGCCACAAACAAGGAAGGAAAAATGTGAATATCATCCATCCTAATCCAAAATTCCTGGTTGGATAGGACAGGGATATTCGAGGTGCTCCATCACAAGAGGAAAAGGATTTTCCAGCTTTGACTCCTTCCAAAATCTCCATGAATTGTGTTGGGAAGCTGAAGGTTGGACCCTGAGGTCTTCTCCAGCTCCACGGGAGTCGGGAATTTCCCTGTTTGGACCAGGATGCTCCTCCAGAACACGGATTGGGAATGCGGCACAGCTGTTTGTTCCTATTTCAGGGAAATTTGGCTCCTGGAATCTCTCTTTGCCACAAAAAACCCGGAAAACACCGGTTGAGGGATCCTGACATCATTAGCTGGGGACAGGCGGGTGGTGAGGGACGTTTTCCCAAAGGATTTCCCATCCCAAAAATTTTTGGGGACTTTTTTTTTTATCCCAGGATCATTTTTTTCCCTCGGATTTCCAGGTTTGCAGGAGTTTGATGTCTCCTTTGCACAAATATGGGAAGGAAGTCACCGCTTGGACACCCATTCCCAAAAAATAAAATTTGGCTCAGCGTGTTCTGCTTTTAGAGTTTGTCCCCTCGTGGCTCCCTGCTGGAATGTCCGATGGAAATCTTTAAAAGCGATTTTTAAAGATTCTGGCAAACGGCAATGAGAGGAGAAAGAAAAAACCTGGAATTCGACCAAAAGAACGGGAATTATCATCCATTCTTTGACAAAATAATAATAAAAGAGTTGGGAAGCCAAAAAAATCCTGGGGAAGCACGGAAATGGAGGAATATTTGCCAGGCTGAGGGAGGGTCAGAGGTGTTTTTTCACACTCTGGAATTTTGGGATTTTTTTGGGATATCTGCGCAGTTTGCACCCCGATTTCCTGGGAAGGATATTCCCAGGATGAATTCAAGGCCCTGGAATTTCAGCCCCACCTGTTGGATCGCCCACCAAGAGGAGCTGCCAAGGCTTTCCCAGCAGGGTGACTAATCCATGCTGGGAACGCCCGGGAGCTTTCCAGGCTTTGTTGGTGTCTTGTGCATTTCCTGCTCTATCCGAGTTTTCTGTGTTCCTTCATAAAATTCCAGCAGCTCAAAGTTATCCCCGAGTTTTCCCCCATGGATTGAGGTTTTCCAGCTCGTGGCGTCATCCCTTTCCAATCCCAGAGTTTGTTGTTTCCAGCTCCACACATCAGAGCAAGGACATGGAGAACTCGGGGCGTGGCAACATTATAAATTATTTTAATTTTGGACAATATCAGGATTTTGGAATTATCTCCTCTCCAGAGCCATAAAAAAAGATCCAAGTGTTTGATTTTCTGGGATATTCCTGGGCTGCTGCTCTTCCCTTCCTGCCCTGCTCAGCTTCTCCTGAGGGCCGGAATTGCGCGAGGCTTAAAAGGAGAAAATGGAGGAGCGGCTTCGCTTCGGAGCCGGGCTGACGTCCGCAGGTCTGAAGGAAGGAATGGAAGATCCAGGGGCTGTTCCACTGGAATTTGGGCTGTTTGAAGGAATTCTGTTGGAATTTGGGCCATTTGAGGGAATCCCACTGGAATTTGGGCCATTTGAGGGAATTCCATTGGAATTTGGGCTATTGAAAGAATTCTATTGGAATTGGGGCCAAGTGAGTGAATTCCATTGAAATTTGGGGCATTTGAAGGAATTCCACTGGAATTTGGGCTATTTCAGGGAATTCCATTGGAATTAGGGCCATTTGAGGGAATTCCACTGGAATTTGGGCCGTGTGAGGGAATTCTACTGGAATTTGGGCCATTTGAGAGAATCCCACTGGAATTCCTTTTGAAGGAATTCCTCTGGAATCTGTGCCCTTGAAGGAATTCCATTGGAATTTGGGCTGTTTGAAGGAATCCCACCAGAATTTGGGCCATTGAAGGAATTCTATTGGAATATGGGCCACTAGAGGGAATTCCGCTGGAATCTGTGCCCTTGAAGCAATTCCATTGGAATTTGGGCTGCGTGAAGGAATCCCACTGGAATTTGGGCCATTTGAGGGAATCCCACCGGAATTTGGGCCATTGGAGGGAATTCCATTGGAATTTGGGCCAGGTTCTTGTCCTGCCCAAGGTGGATCCTTCAAGGCCTTTCAATCAATCTCTGCTTTATTCTCCAGCTCTGTCCAGTCTCTGTTCCAGCTCAGCCTTCCCAAGGCATCAGGGGTGTCAGGGAGGCCCTGCTTTTCCCGGGATATTTCCTGTGGTTCCATGCCCAATAACACTCCGGGCTTGGTCTGACACAGCTTCAGCCAGCCCACGGATTATCCAGGGAAATTCCAGCTGGAGAGAGATAAAAATCAATGGAGGTTCTCCCAAAAGAAACCCATCTCTTTTGAGCTGCTCTCATCTCTCATAATTCCCCCAAAATTCCAGCTTTGTTGTTCTGCCCTATCGTAGACATTCCAAGAATTTTCTCCCTGCAGATCCTTTCAGGATTTCTTCATTCCTTGCTGGCTTTGGAATCATTTTTTCCATCCTCAAGCATTTTGTTCCAGCTGCTTATCCCGTTATCCAGTGTTTTCTGATCTCTAGGGAATGGGCTGGGCACGTCTTCCTCATAAAACCATGATATTAAACATGAATTTATAATTAATTTCTCATATTTCAATATTTAAGAGTTATTTAATATTTAATTGCTCTGCATTTGGACCACACACAACAAAGCTTCAGGAGAGTGCTGAATCAGCAGCTGCTCATCCATAATTTGCCACATGGAATTTTCTCCACCAGATAGAAATGTGGGAATATTTCTCTTCACTCATATGAGGGGTGTAGGCAGGGAAGATTTTTTTTTTTTGGGAAAAAAACCAAAAAAAAGACAGGAGTTTGGGATTTCAGCCTGGATATTTATTGGAGCTGGAAGGGAATCACGGAGCTGCCAGAAGTTCTTAAACACTTCCCAAATAAAGATTGATCCAAGAGTCTCAGGATTGCTCCATCAGTATCCGTTTGTTTGGCTCCGGTGAGTCTCTTAATCCCTTTGCCCTCGGTGGATTCCAGCCATGGAATAAAGACAATTCCATTCGTTCATTCCTTGTTTTTGAAACACTGGAACACCTCTGAGCTGGAACAATGGGGGAATTGTCTCAGGATTCAGCCGGTGTCTTCCAATCCAGAAATGCTCACAGATCCGTTAAAAATAATCCAGGAGGAGCTTGGGAAGATCCCTGGATCCTGAGGCAGCAGGACAATTCCCAAAGGGAGGATGGGATTTGGACATTTGGGATTTGGACATTTTCTTCTTGGGAGGGCGGGGAGGGGAAGAGTTCCTGAGAGAGGACGTGAGGCACAGCTTGGGACTGGGCCTGGGGGCCAGGAACAGCTCCTGGAGGGTTTGATCTAATCCAGGGTTAATTAGGAAAGGGATCATGGATGGGAAATAAATCCATGGCCTGGAGTGTTTGATTTGCTCCATGATTAATTGGGAAAGGGAAAAGAGTGGATCTGGTGTGGGAAAAAAATCCATGGCCTGGAGTGTTCGATTTGTTCCATGACAAGTTGGGAAAGGGAACGAGATCATGGATGGGAACAAAATCCATGGCCTGGAGTGTTTGATTTGCTCCATGATTAATCAGGAAAAGGGAAAGAGAAGGAATCATGGATGGGAAATAAATCCATGGCCTGGCCTCTTTTATCTGCTCCATAATTTATTGGGAAAGGGTAGGAGATGGGAACATGGCTGGGAAATAAATCCATGGCGTGGAGTGTTTGATCTGCTCCATGATTAATTTGGAAAGGGAAGAGATCATGGATGGGAAATAAATCCATGGCCTGGCCTGTTTTATTTACTCTGTAATTTAGTAGGAAAGGGAAGAAGAGGGAATTGTGTGTGGGAACAAAATCCATGGCCTGGAATGTTTGATTTGCTTCATGATTAATCGGGAAAAGGGAAAGAGAAGGGATCATGGATGGGAAATACATCCATGGCCTGGCGTGTTTGATTTGCTCCATATTTTAATGGGAAAGAGAAGAAGAGGGGATTGTATGTGGGAACAAAATCTGTGGCCTGGAGTGTTTGATTTGCTCCACAATTTATTGGGAAAGGGAAAGAGATCATGGATGGGAAATAAATCCATGGCATGGAGTGTTTGATTTGGTGTCTAATTTCCTGGAAAAGGGAAGGACAGAGGATCCTTCACGGGAATTAAATCCCCTGGCCTGGCGTTTGATGTTGGTGTGGTTGCAGAAATGATCAATGTCTGACTGATCAATCACACCCTACAGATTTCACTTTGCTGCTCTGCTGGGAGGGATTCAATTCCCTGTCAGTTCCACGGCATCGTCCTGTGAATTCATGGATTTGTGGGAATTGTGGTGGAAATCCTGTGGGATGAGTGGCCTGTGCTCCATGATTAATTGGGAAAGGGAAAGAGATGGGGTCTTGTGTGGGAATGGAATCCATGGCCTGGAGGGTTTTAACTAGTCCATAATTTAGTGGGAAAGGGAAGTGGATCATGGATGGGAAATATATCCCATGGCCTGGAGTGTTGGATTTGATTGATGATTAATTGGGAAAGGGAAGGAGATGGGATTGTGGCTGGGAACAAAATCCATGGCCTGGAGTGTTTGATCTGCTCCATGATTAATTGGGAAAGGAAAAGAGAAGAGATCATAGGTGGGAAATAAATCCATGGCCTGGAGTGTTTGATTTGCTCTGTGATTAAGGAAAAGGAAGAAGAGAGGGTCTGGTGTGGGAAATAATTCCATGGCCTGGAGTGTTGGTTTTCCTCCATATTTTAATGGGAAAGGGAAGGAAAGGGAATTTAATGGGAATTAAATCCCATGGCCTGGCGTTTGATGTTGGTGTGGTTGCAGAAATGATCAATGTCTGACTGATCAATCACACCCTACAGATTTCACTTTGCTGGGATTCAATTCCCTGTCAGTTCCACGGCATTGTCCTGAGAATTCACGGATTTGTGGGAATTGTGGTGGAAATCCTGTGGGATGAGTGGCCTGGAAGCCTTTGCTCCCCACGTGCTCTTTGTGAGGCACGGATTCTTTCACGGGGTTGGATTTGGGGCATGACGAGGGGCGTAATGAGCCCATAAACCTTTCATCCTACAGAGGGAACAGAATTCCAAACCCTCCGGAGGCTCAGGCTCTCCCACACCACATCAGAGAGCCGGGGTTTGATGAGGAACAAAACCCCAAACAAAGCCCAGTTTCAACAAGTCAGAGCAGAACATTTTCATTTGGGGGCGGTTGAAATTCATTTTCCTCCAGCAAATTACAGAGACAAAACAGCGGGAGATTTTTTGCTGGAATTCCTCACGGTTTCCATCCCACAAAAACCACGGCAGAGACTCGATGTTTTGGGATGATGGTGGCCCCGAGCAAAGAGAGGGTGGAAATTTCCAAATCTCTGCTGCAGAAGCCACCAAGCGACAATAACGCAGAACGATCCATGGGCTGGGATGGATTCATCCCTCGGGATTCACACCATTCCCGCTGAACAATGGAAGGATCTTTTTGTTGCCTTTTCCAGCAGAAAGGAGGGCACCAAACATCCCAGGAAATGGTTGGGAATGAGGGGAATGGGGCTGGATTATCATCCTAATTATCATTTTATTGTTATTGGTACTGGTATTGGTATTGGTTTTAGTTTTGTATTATTATCATTATCATTTTTTTCATTATCATTATCATTATTATCATTATTATCATCATTATAATTATCATTATAATTTTCAATTTTATTTTAGTCTTTATTATTATTTATTATTATCATAATTATCATTATATCGTTATTGGTACTGGTACTGGTATTGGTTTTACTATTGGTATTATTATCATTATTATTATTGTTATTTTCATTACCATTATTGTAATTATTACAATTATTTCTTTTAATTTTTTTTAGGATTTTTTTATTATTTATTATCATCATAATTATCATTGTATTGGTATTGGTATTGGTATTACTATTATTAATATTATCATTACCATTATTATCATTATTATCATTATCATTATAATTTTCAATTTTATTTTGGTCCTTTTTTATTGTTTATCATTTATATAATTATCATTATGTTGTTATTGGTACTGGTATCAGTATCAATACTGGTATTGGTATATTTTAAGCATCTGGGACTGCTTGGTGATAGCAAAGAGAAAATTGCAAACATCCTGGGACAACAAGGCCGAGAATGCAGATAAAGAGGGAGAACGCAGATTTTAGCCAACATAAATTGAGTATTCCCTTGAAAAGATGCCAAGGAGAGCCACAAGTCTCACAGGAGAGATTAAGGTGATAAAGATATAAAGATAAAGGAGATAAAGGAGATAAAGGAGATAAAGATGGAGATAAAGGAGATAAAGGAGATAAGATAAAGTAGATAAAGAGATAAAGGTGAAGAATTCATTGAAGAAGACTCCATTTCCTTCATCTCCCAGGACCCACAACAAACCACCCAAAACCACCACAACAAACTGAGCATGCCCAGATGGGCGTGGAGTTAATGACCATATAAGGCAAGGATGGGCGGGGCCAGGGAATGCATATGTATGAGGCAGATTATGCATATGCAAGACCCTGGGGAATAATAAGAGTTATTATAATAAGATTATAGAGAGTTATAATAATAAGATTATATTAGTAATAATAATAATAATAATAATAATAATAATACGAGTAAGTATGCGTGTCTTTGGCAAAGTTATTCCCTACGCATCTCGGCCGATTAAATCCAAACCACTCAAACAACTGTGATCACTTGTGGAGTTTTATTTCTGCCACCAAGTTTCATGGATCAGCCCCAGCATTCCCAAAGGAATGGCAGAGCCAGGCCTGGCTCCTGGGAATTCCAAGGAAAACCGGCTCCTCTCATGGTTTTTGTTTCCGTGTTTCCATGCAGGAAGCAACGCCTGGAATGATGTCCTGGAGCTCCAGGATCTCTGCCGTGGCATGAATCCACGGCAGATCATTCCTGAGGGAATCGTCTCATCCCACAGGGATTAACTCCAAGGAAAAGGATTGAGTGGCAGGACAAGGATTTATTCATGGGATTGGCTTCAGCTCCAGAGGGAGGGCTGGGAATTCCCAATTTCCGGTCAGATATCCGGACAACCCGGAAATTCCGGGATTTGTGCAAATTCCCGTTGTTCAACTCTTAATTCCGCATGGATTTTTGGATGAGTCGGATTTCTGAGGGAATGAACAGAAGAATGGAAGAAGAGAGAATTGCACCTGGAATTGTGAGGTCAGCAGGGAGAGTTGGGAATTGTGTTTGGAATTGTGAGGTCAGCAGGGAGAGCCGGGAATTGTGCTTGGAATTGTGATGTCAGCAGGGAGAGTTGGGAATTGCACCTGGAATTGTGAGGTCAGCAGGGAGAGTCAGGAATTGTGTCTGGAATTGTGATGTCAGCAGGGAGAGTCAGGAATTGTGTCTGGAATTGTGATGTCAGCAGAGAGAGCCGGGAATTGTGTCTGGAATTGTGATGTCAGCAGAGAGAGTCAGGAATTGCACTTGGAATTGCACCTGGAATTGCACCTGGAATTGTGATGTCAGCAGGGAGAGTCGGCAATTCCACCTGGAATTGTGATGTCAGCACATGAGGGAGGGATGTGACCGGAAAAGGAGATATTTTACTTTTAATTTTCCTGGTAAAAAACTGTTATTCCCATTCCCAGATCTTTGCCTGAAATCCCTTAATTTCATAATTACAATAATTATGAGGGAGGGAATTGGAATTCTCCATCCCAAGGGAAACTTCGACTTTCCCTGGCTGACGCCCATTTTCCCAAACCAAATTTTCCAAACTTTCCAGGGAGCCAAACCACATCTGATCACACAGGGCTGACGTCATCCATGGACACTGGGAATTTGGGATGAGCTCCGGGAATGTTTCCCGGGCTCGGATTTCTGAATTTTTGCCATAGCCTCTGCTCCAAACTCCTCCTTCCGGACTCTTGGAAAATTGGGGTCATTCCCAAGGTTTAGGGTTGGAGTAGGGAATTAAATCCAGAGCCGAGGAGTTTTGTATTCCCCTCCCCCAAAAATATGCATCCAAAACAAATGTTATTTTTTCCTAGGAGTAGAAAAGGCAAAAAAAAAAAAATCCAGAAAATTAAAATTATTTCTAATCCTTGTCTTTGCTTTTTGGTTGAAATTCTAAATAATTTGATCCTAAAAAATATTCCAGGAAAGAGCCAAGTTTCCCAGATAATCCCCACGAGGCTTTGCTTTGCCAAAGTCTCTCTTCCCCGCCCTCTCACCATCCCAAATTTCTTTGCAAACTGTCAAAAAAGATATTCCAAGAAATGTTCTGATCTTTGCTCCTCAAATTCCTGGAATAAACCCAAGTGGATCCTCCGGATCCAGGCAGGATCCATCCCTCAGTGATGCTTTTGTAATAAGGGGGAATTTTTTGGGGCCAAAATCCGCATTTTGTTTTAATTTTGCTGTCCTTGGTGTCCCTCCAGCTCTACCCAGAATTTCATCCTCAGGATGATTTTCCCAGAATAAAGGAGATTTTTCTTCATAATTCCTTAATCATTCCTGATGTCTCCCTATCAGCTCCAATTAATTTAATTATTGATCAAAAATATATTCCTCTTTTTTGCCTTTTTCCAGCTTTCCTGCCACCGATTTCTTCAGCTGGAGCTGGAGGAGAAAAAAAAGTGGGGAAAGGAGACAAAACCAGGAAAGAAAATTCCATTTGTTCCTGAGACCAGAAGGAGAAACAAGGATATGAGTACAAAACATTGAAATCCACCCTTTGGAAAGAACATTTCCATTTTTTTGAGCTGTTTTTATGGAATAAAACCAACACTGATTCCTGGGAATGATGCTCATGCCCAATCCCAGGAAATTCAAAACCTCAGGAAATCCCCCCAAAACCCTAAAATTTCCAATATTCCCTGGAATTCTCATTCCCAACCTGCTCCCTCCCCGCTCTCTTTCCGCTCCATTTATTCCCGAATTTCTGCCTCCAGCACCTGTTGTCCATTAAAAGCCTCTCCGGACAAACATTCCGAGGGGAAAACTCGGAGCTGAACGTTCTGCTCCATTAATTTTCCTGCCGGGATGATGTCCTTTGTTTTCGAACGTTGCTTTTTAACGGCTGTTAAGGACGGAACAACTCGTTGGATCACCTTGGAGTCTTAAAAACAAGGAATTCAAAAATTCCCATTTTTTTTCCTCTCCTCTCCAGCTGGAGGCCGTGGAGTTCCACCCTCAGTCACCTTGGAAATCCAAACCCAAGGAATTCAAAATTCCCATTTTTTCCCTTTCCCTCTTCCACCAGAGGCCGTGGAGTTCCACCCTTGGTCACCTTGGAAATTCAAACCCAAGGGATTCAAAATTCCCATTTTTTCCCTTTCCCTCTCCAGCGGGAGGCCATGGAGTTCCACCCTTGGTCACCTTGGAAATTCAAACCCAAGGGATTCAAAATTCCCATTTTTCTCCCTCTCCCCTTTGGTTGGAGGCCATGGAGTTCCACCCTTGGACACCGTGGAAATTCAAACCCAAGGGATTCAAAATTCCCATTTTTTCCTTTTCCTTCTCTGACCAGAGGCTGTGGAGTTCCACCCTCGGTCACCTTGGAAATTCAAACCCCAAAGATTAAAAATTCCCATTTTTTTCCCTTTCCTCTGTGGCCAGAGGCCGTGGAGTTCCACCCTCGGTCACCTTGGAAATTCAAACCCGAGGGATTCAAAATTCCCATTTTTTTCCCTCTCCTCTCCAGCTGGAGGCCGTGGAGTTCCACCCTTGGTCATCTTGGAGTTTTAAAAACAAGGGATTCAAAAATTCCCTTTTTATTCCTTTCCTCTCCGGCTGGAGGCCGTGGAGTTCCACCCTCGGTCACCTTGGAAATTCAAACCCAAGGGATTCGAAATTCCCATTTTTTCCTTTTCCTTCTCTGACCAGAGGCTGTGGAGTTCCACCCTCGGTCATCTTGGAGTTTTAAAAACAAGGGATTCAAAAATTCCCTTTTTATTCCTTTCCTCTCCGGCTGGAGGCCATGGAGTTCCACCCTTGGTCACCTTGGAAATTCAAACCCAAGGGATTCAAAATTCCCATTTTTTCCCCTCTCCCCTTTGGTTGGAGGCCATGGAGTTCCACCCTTGGACACCGTGGAAATTCAAACCCAAGGGATTCAAAATTCCCATTTTTTCCTTTTCCTTCTCTGACCAGAGGCTGTGGAGTTCCACCCTCGGTCAGCTTGGAAATTCAAACCCAAGGGACTCAAAATTCCCTTTTTTTTTTCTTTTTCCTCTCCGGTCGGAGGCTGTGGAGTTCCACCCTCGGTCACCTTGGAAATTCAAACCCAAGGGATTCAAAATTCCCATTTTTTTCCCTGTCCTCTCCAGCTGGAGGCTGTGGAGTTCCACCCTTGGGAATGAGGAGATTTTAATTGATGGTTTTGACTCTCAGGGCACTTTGAGAGCAATTTTCCACTAGGAAAAATAAAATAAAATAAAATAATAGAATAAAATAAAATAAAGTTAAATAAAATAAAGTAAAATAAAGTAAAATAAAGTAAAATAAAGTAAAATAAAGTAAAATAAAGTAAAATAAAGTAAAATAAAGTAAAATAAAGTAAAATAAAATAGGAGGAGGGAAATGTGGAAAAAAAAAACCTCTGGGAGAGGATGTAAAATTCCCTCAGCTGTGAAGGGGGAATTGGGGAAATTCTTCTGAATCCCTAAAAACTGGAGCTGGATTTGTGGGATGCAGCTCAGGCTAGGGAAGGGAAGGGAAGGGAAGGGAAGGGAAGGGAAGGGAAGGGAAGGGAAGGGAAGGGAAGGGAAGGGAAGGGAAGGGAAGGGAAGGGAAGGGAAGGGAAGGGAAGGGAAGGGAAGGGAAGGGAAGGGAAGGGAAGGGAAGGGAAGGGAAGGGAAGGGAAGGGAAGGGAAGGAGAGGAAAGGAGAGGAGAGGAAAGGAGAGGAGAGGAAAGGAGAGGAAAGGAGAGGAGAGGAAAGGAGAGGAAAGGAGAGGAGAGGAGAGGAGAGGAGAGGAGAGGAGAGGAGAGGAGAGGAGAGGAAAGGAAAGGAAAGGAAAGGAAAGGAAAGGAAAGGAAAGGAAAGGAAAGGAAGGAAAGGAAAGGAAAGGAAAGGAAAGGAAAGGAAAGGAAAGGAAAGGAAAGGAAAGGAAAGGAAAGGAAAGGAAAGGAAAGGAAAGGAAAGGAAAGGAAAGGAAAGGAAAGGAAAGGAAAGGAAAGGAAAGGAAAGGAAAGGAAAGGAAAGGAAAGGAAAGGAAAGGAAAGGAAAGGAAAGGAAAGGAAAGGAAAGGAAAGGAAAGGAAAGGAAAGGAAAGGAAAGGAAAGGAAAGGAAAGGAAAGGAAAGGATTCCGATGCTCCATTTATCTCGGAATTTCCCTGTTTTTACAGCCCCTTCTCCTCCTGATTTTTTGCATATCCAAGCTCTTTGGCATTCCCTAAAAACTCTTTCAGCTCCTGGCCTCTCCTTTTTTCAGCCCCAGAGGATTTTAATTTTTTCCCCTTATTTTTTCAATTATTCCTCCTTAGAAAAGGAGCTCTCGTAATCCATGGGATTTTCCACGCTTCTCAACTTTCCTCGGCCTCTGCCGAGGTTTTTCTCCGGATTTCTTTCCCTTTTCCCCCTCCCTCACAGGGACTCAGAATGAGGAAACAAAAGCACGGAAAATCCCAATTTTTTACTGCAAAAACTCCGGGAGCAAAATGTGTTTATTAGAACAACTTCCAAATTTCCTTTGGGGAAGAGTTTTCCTTGTTTCCTAGGGAAATTATTGGAATGGGGAGGAATCCTCATGGAGAAAAGATGGATTTTAGCAAAATTTTCTGTAATTTGAGATTTTTTTTTTTGCATTTTTATCCTTAATTTTTCCATCATCCAAAGCAGAGAAAAAAACACCAGCAAGGTTTTGTTTGCTGCTAATTTCTGGGAATTCCACAGTTTTTCCCTAAGGATGAAGGATATTCCTGGGATTTTTACTGGTGTCCCATAAACACAGGGAAAAGGCGGAGTTTGGGATGGAAAAAGAGATCAATCATTTTTAAAATTGATTTATTAATGAAAAGAATTCCTCTTTTTTTCTCAGTTTTGTATTTCTGTTTATATCCTTCATCCTACAGGAATTCCCAGGGATTCACAGTTCACATCCCAGTTTTTCCCATTGGATCTCCACAGGATCCACCCACTTCCCATAGAGGAACAAGGCAAACAAAATCCAATAAAAATATCCAAATATCTTCAGGGATTTAGGCACATTTTGGAATGGGAATTCGGGCTGAAAAAAACACGGAGAAATTCCAGCACGTGGAAATCCAAGGCCGGTATCCGAAATTCTCTTGTCCTGAAAGAGAAAGGTATTTTTAAGGATTAGAGGAAAAAAGAAATTAGAGGAACAGATAAATCAACACCCAGAGCTGAAACAGAGGGAATCATCCCAATCCCACAGTCCCGTGCTGAGGGATGGAGAAAAACCTGGAGCCAATCCAGGTGAGAAAATTCCATCTGAAATAATCCCAATTCCCTCAGGAAATCACGAGAAAAAGAAAATCCCAGTTTTATTCCTGACATGGAGACGCAGCTTTATCTTCTCTCCATCCCACGGGAATGGCCAAGGGGCAGAGCCATTCCTGAATTTTTGGGATGGATAAAAGCTGGGAAGCAGTCCCTAACACTGGAGCCAATCCAGGGGAGAAAATTCCATCTGAAATGGTCCCAATTCCCTCAGGAAATCAGGAGGAAATCATTCCTGCAACTTTATCTTCCCTCCATCCCATGGGAATGGCCAAGGGACGGAGCCGTTCCCAAATTTTTGGGCTCAGCTTTCAGAATTAGAGGGGAAAAAGAAATTAAATCAGGAATCATCCTCAGTTTATCAACACCCAGAGCTGCCAAAACACAGGAAATCATCCCAATCCCAAAATCCCGTGCTCAGTGATGGAGAAAACCTGGAGCCAATCCAGGTGAGCAAATTCCATCAAAAGTAATCCCAATTCCCTCAGGAAATCACAATCCAGGTGATCGAATTCCATCTGAAATCCTCCCAATTCCCTCAGGAAATCAGGAGGAAATCATTCCTGCAGCTTTATCTTCCCTCCATCCCATGGGAATTCTTTCCCGAATTTTTGGTCTCGGCTGCAGATTCCCACCGAGTTCAGATCCTTCAAGGGACCCTCACTGATTCCAGGGTGGACATTCCATTTGTTTTTCCCTGAACATTCCAAGAACCCCACAGCAGGAAGGGGCACCACTGAATGGCACCACCGAGGCTCATTTGCAAATCCCAGGAATTTGGATTTTCTGGGAATCACGAGCTCCCAACCCCTTTCCAAACCCACTAAAAGTAAAGAACCTCGGAATTGCTTCCCAATCCCATTCCAGTTTTCCATCTTCCCATTCTCACTTCTTCTCTGGTGGTTGGTGTTGATTCCCTTTGGAATGGGAATTTCCCATGGATTAAGGATTAAAAACATCCCTGAGCAGGGACCACGGATTGGGATGACACCAAAGCTCCTTGGGATCAAAAACTGGGAAAAGTTTGGGGAAAACTGGGAAGTTGGAAAAGCCCAAGTTCAAAGGTGAAAAAAAATGCCTTAAGGAAAAAAAAGTGGGCTTTAAGAGGAAAAAAAAATAGAAATAAATGGAAAAAAAAACCCCAAACCCAATCTGGGTTTTTTTTGGTTTGTTTATGTTTTGCTAAGTTCTATCTTGGAACAAAATTCCCGAAAAACCCGGATGTGACTCCTGCTTGACCCCAAATCAAAAGTCACCACAGCACAGCCGGGTCAGCTCCAAAACCAAACCAAAGCCAGGCCTAAAAATAAACCAGAGCCGAGGGAAAAGACCAAAAAAACAAAAAACAAACAAAGGGAACCCAAAGCGTCCAGACCAAACCCGAGCGCGGCTTTTCCCAGGATATCAGAAAAGATGGATTGGTCAACTCCTTCCCAAAAACCCTGGGAATGCCTTTTCCAGTAAAAATCGGGATAAACTCCGCCTGGGAAATGCTGGAAACAAAGCCCAGGCGGTGCCGCGGTTTGGATGTGTTGGAAAAAGTTTTTCCCGGAAAATCCAATCCGTTGTCTGGAGACGGTGGGAGCCATTATAAAAATTTAAATCTTAAATTAATTCTTAAGTTTTTAAATTTAAATTTAATCTTTAATTTATGTAGGATATTGAATATTGGAAATTGGATATGGGATACTGATTATTAAATATTGGACATTGGATATGGAATATTGGGTATTGAAATTGGATATAAGATATTGGATATTAAATACTGGATATTGAATACTGGATATGGGATATTGGATATCAGATATTGAATATGGAATATTGGATATTGAAATTGGATATAAGATATTGGATATTAAATACTGGATATTGGATAATGGATATGGAATATTGGATATTGAAATTGGATATAAGATATTGGATAATGAAATTGGATATAAGATATTGGATATTAAATACTGAATATTGGATACTGGATATGGGATATTGGATATCGGATATGCAACATTAATTATTGGATTAATATTAAATATATCAATATCCCATATATTAAATATGGGATACTGGATATTGGATATTATTAAATACTGGATATGGGATATTAAATATTGGGTATTGGGATATGGGATATGAAAGACTGGAGATTAGATATGAGATATGGGATCCGGAATATTGGATACTGGATTCTGGATATGGGATTTGGAGATGGGACACGGGATATTAAATATTGGATATGAGATACTGGATATGGGATACTGGATATTAATTATTGGATATGGGATATTGGATATCAAATATGGGATATTGATTATTAAATATTGGATACTGGATATGGGATATTGGATATGGAATACTGGATATTGAAAATTGGATATAAGATATTGGATATTAAATACTGGATATTGGATACTGGCTATGGGATATTATTGAATACTGGATATGGGATATGAAAGACTGGATATTAGATATGGGATATGGGATATGGAATATTGGATATTGGATACTGGATATGGGATTTGGAGATGGGACATGGGATATTAAATGTTGGATATGAGATATTGGATATAGGACATGGAATATGAAATATTGGATATGGGATACTGGATATGGGATATTGGATATGGGATATTGGATACTAATTATTGGATATGGGATATTGGATACTGGATATGGGATACTGATTATTAAATATTGGATATCAGATAATGAATACTGGATATGCGATATTAAATGTGGGATATTGATTATTAAATATTGGATATTAAATATGAGATACTGGATACAGAATATTGGCTATTGGAAATTGGATTATTTATAATTATTTATATTCTTATTTATATTTTTATATTCTTATCTCTTTTCCTTCTGTTTTTTTTTAATTTTTTTTCTCCCTCTCTCTCGTTAGCTCAATTTTGTTTCCTGGCTTTTTTTTGGAGTTTGGGAGAGGGGATTTTGGAAATGCTGATGGAAAAAAATTTATTCGTGGAATTTTCCGGTCAATCCTAAAGGAAAGAGGACTTGGAAATCCAGGAAAATGGCAGAGGAGACTCACCTGGGCTCAGTTGGCCATGATGTGCTTCACAAAAGCTGGGAAAAAAATAAAAAAGAGGGAAAGAAGGATCAGTTATCCTATGGAAAACGTAATTAATCTTTCACGGATGGAGGTTTTCAGAATTGGGCTAAAATTTGGGAATTTCGCTCCTGATTTTCCATGGATTTGAAGGTTTCCTCGGGAATATTTTAAGCCCCGCCCACCTTCGTAGTTGATGCAGCCGTTGGCGTCTTCCTGCCCAGCCATCAGTTTATCCACCTCCTCCTCCGTCAGCCGCTCCCCTGCAAGGAAAACAAAATCCTGGATCAAGAGCCCGGATTTGGGAATTCAGGAATTATTTGGGAATTTAGGAATTCAGGAATTTAAGAATTTAGGAATTTAGGAAACGTTTAGGAATTTAGGAAGCTCACAATTTAGGAATTTAGGGATTTGGGAATTTAGGAATTCGGGAATTCAGGAATTCAGGAATTTAGGAATTTGGGGATTTAGGAATTCAGGAATTCAGGAATTCAGGAATTCAGGAATTTGGGAATTCGGGAATTCGGGAATTCAGGAATTCAGGAATTTAGGAATTTGGGGGTTTGGGAATTTAGGAACTTAGGATTTGGGGAATTTGGGAATTAAGAATTTGGGAAATTAGGAATTTAGGGATTTAGGAATTACTTAGGGATTTAGGAATTTAGGAAATATTTATGAATTTAGGAAATATTTAGGAATTTAAGAATTTAGGAATTTGGGAATTTAGGAATTCAGGGATTTAGGAATTTAGGAATTTGGGAATTCAGGAATTTGGGAAGCTCACAATTTAGGAATTTAGGAATATTTAGGAATTTAAGAATTTGGGAAGCTCACAATTTAGGAATTTAGGAATATTTAGGAATTTAGGAATTTGGGAAGCTCACAATTTAGGAATTTAGGAAGAACACAAATGGGAGTGAGAGAGAAGAGGGGGAAGTTTCTCCTGGTGGGGATTTGGGGTGCTGACCACAGGAAAAATTCCTTTTGGAGCTGCAAACTTGATCCAAATTCCACACTTGACCCGAATCTGGATCCAAATTTGAAAATAAATCTGATCCAAGATCCAAAAAGACAGGAAAAAATACGGAAACCAACGGGATATTATGGGCACAGCTGATTTTCCTAAGAATAAACCCGGTCTAAGTGCCAAATCTTGAAGGTTTGGGTCAGTTTTAACCAAGTCCTGACCAAAAAACTCTCAGTGAAAACTCAGTTCCTGTCTGAGTTTGAGGTTCCAGAAGATTCCAAGGTGAAATTTGGGATCTTTGGTATGGATCTAAATTTAAATTTAATTAAATCCCAATGGATTTAATTAAGTTTAATTTGATGATTTAAATATTTGGTGCCCATTGGTTTGTAAGGCTTCGTTTTGGTGAAGCAGAATGGAGACAAACCAAGGGAATGGTTGGGATTGGCAATGTTGGGATGATTTGTGGTGATGGGAATATTCAATATTTAATTTTTAATATTTATGGATATGTTATGGATTTCTCCAATAAATATTTAAATTTAGAAATTTTAAATTTAATATATTTGATACATAAAATAAATAGATATCTATTCTATATTATATACTTATATTTAATATCATATAGATTCATAATAAATAAAAATTATAAAAGATATAGAACATATAGACTATGTAAAGTCTATAAAGTCTATAAAGTCTATAAAGTCTATAACATATATAAAATATATTAAAAATATATATTTAATATTTATTGGAGAAATCAGGCACAACAGGAAGGAGAGAAGGAGAGAAGGGGGGGATGGAAGTGCAGAAAAACGGGGAAATAAAAACCCGAGGGAATAAAAACCCCGGAATAGCTGGGGCTGGAAATCTTGGATAATTTTATGGTGATGGGATTATTTAATATTTATAAATATGTTGTGTTGGATTTCTCCAACAAATATTAAAATTTAGAGATTGTAAATATAATATATTTAATATAGGTAAGAAATGGATATTTATTTTATATTATGTATTTATATTTAATATAATATACATTTATAATAAATAAAATATAAAAATATATATAGAATATATAGAATATATAAAGTGCATAAAATACATGAAATATAAAAATATATTAAATATATATAATATATAAAATAAAAAATAAATATTTAATATTTATTGGGAAATCAAGCACAACACAAAGGAGGGAGGGAGAGGAGAAAGGACAGATGGAAGTGCAAAAAAAGGCGGAATAAAAATCCAAGGGAAAATCTGGGGCTGGAAATCTTGGGATAATTTTATGATGAGAGGAACGAGATATTTAAAGGAGAAATAAACCACGAGGGGAAAAGAGGGATGGAAATTCCCAAGGGAATTTTGGTTCTCCTCACCCAGCGTGGCCAGGACGTGGCGCAGCTCGGCTCCCATGACGGTCCCGTTGCCCTCCTTGTCGAAGACGCGGAGCCCTTCCACGAAATCCTCGTAGGTGCCCGTGTCCTTGGTCTTGGCGATGTGCTGGAGCATGGGCAGGAAGGTCTCGAAGTCGATCATCTTGGAATTCATCTCTGGAAAACACGGGGAAAAGGGAATGTTCCGGGGGATTCAGGGAGTAACGGCGGGGTGTCCGCCGTGGGGTAGGAGATCTGTGGGGATAAATGTTGGAAAAAGGGAGGGAAAAGCTGGGGAATGGAAGATTGTGAGGATTCTGGGAGTAACAATGGGATATCCACCATGGGGTAGAAGATCTGTGGGGATAAATGTTGGAAAAAGGGAGGGAAGAGCCTGGAAATGGAAATTTGGGGGAATTCTGGGAGAATTGGGAATTAACCATGGGATATCTACCATGCAGTAGAAGATCTGTGGGGAGAAGTGTTGGATAAAGGAAAGGAAGAGCCTGGGAATGGAAATTTGGAGGGATTCTGGGAGAGTTGGGAATTAACCATGGGATATCCACCATGAGGGCAGAACTGTGAGGATAATGTTGGATAAAGGGAGGGAAGAGCCTGGAAATGGAAATTTGGGAGGATTCTGGGAGAGCTGGGAATAACCATGGGATGTCCATCATGGGGAAGAAGATCTGTGGTGATAAATGTTGGATAAAGGGAGAAAAGAGCCTGGAAATGGAAGTTTGGGGGGGATTCTGGGAGAGCTGGGAATTAACCATGGGATGTGGTGATAAATGTTGGATAAAGGGAAAGAAGAGCCTGGGAATGGAAATTTGGGAGGATTCTGGGACAGCTGGAAATTAACCATGGGATATCCACTGTGAGGGCAGATCTGTGGTGAAAAATCTTGGATAAAAAGAGAGAAGAGCCTGGAAATGGAAGTTTGGGAGGATTCTGGGAATAACCATGGGATATCCACCATGGGGTAGAAGATCTGTGGGGATAAATGTTGGATAAAGGGAGAGAAGAGCCTGGAAATGGAAGTTTGGGAGGATTCTGGGAGAGTTGGGAATTAACCATGGGATATCCACTGTGAGGGCAGAATTGTCGTGAAATATGTTGGATAAAATAGAGAGAGAAGAGCCTGGAAATGGAAGTTTGGGGGGATTCTGGGAGCGTTGGGAATAACCATGGGATATCCACCATGAGGGCAGAACTGTGAAGATAATGTTGGATAAAGGGAGGGAAGAGCCTGGGAATGGAAATTTGGAGGGGATTCTGGGAGAGGTGGGAATAACCATGGGATGTGGTGATAAATGTTGGATAAAGGGAAAGAAGAGCCTGGGAATGGAAGTTTGGGAGGATTCTGGGAGAGCTGGGAATTAACCGTGGGATATCCACTGTGAGGGCAGATCTGTGGTGAAAAATCTTGGATAAAAAGAGAGAAGAGCCTGGGAATGGAAGTTTCAGGGAATTCTGGGAGTAACAATGGGACGTCCATCATGGGGTAGAAGATCTGTGGGGATAAATGTTGGATAGAAATAGAGAAGAACATGGAAATGGAAATTTGGGAGGATTCTGGGACAGCTGGGAATTAACCACGGGATATCCAGCATGAGCACAGAAATGTGGGAATAAATTTTGGATAAAAGGGAGAGAAACACATGGAAATACAGAATACAGAAGGATATCACTGCAATAATTCCAGGCTTTCCCACTCATCTTTTGTGGAACAATCCGTGTCCTTGCATCCAGGTTATTCCTTTCTTTCTTTGGATGTGTTTTTAGGAAAAACTTGTGAATTACTCCATAAATGCAATTTCAAAAGGCAAAATTTGTCATTTGAAATCGCATGGATGCCCAGGGCTGGAAAATTAATTAATTCCCCTCAATTTGGGACAATTATTTTGACTGCCGGACCAATTTTTCCTCCCTTCCGACGGGAAATTGGGAGGATTCTGGGAGCGTTGGGAATAACCACGGAATGTCTGCCATGGGGTAGAAGATCTGTGGTGATAAATGTTGGATAAAGGGAGGGAAGAGCCTGGGAATGGAAATTTGGGGGAATTCTTCCAATTTTTCCTCCCTTCAGACTGGAAATTTCGGAGGCTGCTCCACTCAGAAAATGGAGACCTCCCCTACTCCAGGGAAAATTCCAGGAATGCCCTTTCCCAAAACCAGCGGAGGAGGAGGAGGAGGCCACCAACCTTCGGGTTTGGGTCTGCCCAGCAGTTTCATGACCTCAGCCTGGGTGGGGTTCTGCCCCAAAGCCCTCAGGACATCTCCGCACTGGGCGTAGGTGATCTTCATCTCCGACTTGGGCGTGCGGTCGAAGAGGGAAAACGCTTCCTTGAATTCTGGGAAAGGGGAAAAAAACCAAAAAAGGTCAGGAGAAATTCATTCCGTTGCTCCCTCGGATGAAGATAAATCCAATCTCTAATTGGTTCTTCTAATTTAAACTTTTCCCTCGTTAACTGCCTGAGCGTTTTGGTTTGTGGTTTGGGAAAAATTTGGATGAGTTTTGTTATCGCCTATGTTTGCGCTCCTCCTTCCCCGCGTTTTCCTGGGAATGCACGCAGGGAAGTCTGAAATTCTGGAAAGGGGTAAAAAAACAAATGGTGAGGAGAAATTCATTCCGTTGCTCCCTCGGATGAAGATAAATCCAATCTCTAATTGGTTCTAATTTAAACTTTTCCCTCGTTAACTGCCTGAGCGTTTTGGTTTGTGGTTTGGGAAAAATTTGGATGAAAATATCGCTGATGTTTGTGCTCCTCCTTCCCCGCGTTTTCCTGGGAATGCACGCGGGGAAGTCTGAAATTCTGGAAAGGGGAAAAAAACAAATGGTGAGGAGAAATTCATTCCGTTGCTCCCTCGGATGAAGATAAATCCAATCTGTAATTGGTTCTTCTAATTTAAACTTTTCCCTTTGTTAACTGCCCGAGCGTTTTGGTTTGTGGTTTGGGAAAAATTTGGATGAAAATATCGTCAATGTTTGTGCTCCTCCTTTTCCGCGTTTTCCTGGGAATGCACGCGGGGAGGTCTGAAATTCTGGAAAGGGGAAAAAAACAAATGGTGAGGAGAAATTCATTCCGTTGCTCCCTTGGATGAAGATAGATCTAATCTCTAATTGGTTCTTCTAATTTAAACTTTTCCCTCGTTAACTGCCTGAGCGTTTTGGTTTGTGGTTTGGGAAAAATTTGGATGAGTTTTGTTATTGCCGATGTTTGCGCTCCTCCTTTCCCACGTTTTCCAGGGAATGCACGTGGAGAGGTCCAAATGTTTCTCCTGTGGAATTTCCAACTCGGTGAAGGTTGGAGAGTGTGGAAAACAGGAGGAATTTTTGGCCTTGGGAGTTTTCCAGCACCCAGAGCTCCAGGAGCACCTCTAGGAGCTGGAGCTGAGCAATTCCAGGAAAAAATACTGGGATTGTCACCCAATAAGCCGTTAATTGGCGAGAGAGGGTGAAGGTGCATGGAAAAACTTATCCTGGAATTCCAGAATGGGACAGGTTGGAAAGGGACCATCCCAGAGCTCAGGGCTCAGGAAAACATCCAGAAAATTCTGGGATATCCCCGGTGAGGGAGACCCCGGAGGCTCTCTGGGCTCTGCTCAGGGCTGGGCACTGCCCGGGGCAGGAGTTGTGCCTCCCGTGCAGGGAAATTCCTGGGAACAGCCCCTGCCCCTTCCTCTGCTGCCATTGCTGGGCCTGGAGCAGAGCCTGGGCCTGCTCTGAGCCTCCCTGCACACAGGGACAGACAGGGGGACAGCAGGGACAGACACGGGGACAGCAGGGACAGACAGGGACAGACAGGGGGACAGCAGGGACAGACAGGGATGGACAGGGACAGACAGAGGGACAGACAGGGACAGACAGGGACAGACAGGGACAGACAGGGATAGACCGAGGGACAGACAGGGACAGACAGAGGGACAGCAGGGACAGACAGGGACAGAAGGGGGCAGACAGGGACACCCAGGGACACTCAGGGACAGACAGGGACAGACAGGGACAGACAGGGGGACAGACAGGGGCAGACAGAGGGGCAGACAGGGACACCCAGGGATCCTCAGGGACACACAGGGACACCCAGGGACACCCAGGGACAGACAGGGACAGACAGGGACATCCAGGAACACTTAGGGACACCCAGGGACACCCAGGGGCACACAGGGACAGACAGGGACACCCAGGGACAGACAGGGAGATACTGGGACATCCAGGGACACCTATGGACATCCTAAGGACACATATGGACACCCAAGGATAGGCAGGGACAGACAGG
This sequence comes from Acrocephalus scirpaceus scirpaceus, assembly GCA_910950805.1. Taxonomy (NCBI): domain Eukaryota; kingdom Metazoa; phylum Chordata; class Aves; order Passeriformes; family Sylviidae; genus Acrocephalus; species Acrocephalus scirpaceus. Next base: position 152,542,577 of record OU383773.1, read on the forward strand.
GATAGAGAAACACCCCAAAGGTGCCCCAGGGCTGGACAAACACCCCAGAGGTGCCCCCAGAGCTGGACAAACACCCCAGGGCTGGACAAACACCCCAGAGGTGCCCCAGGGCTGGACAAACACCCCAGAGGTGCCCCAGGGCTGGACAAACACCCCAGAGGTGCCCCAGGGCTGGACAAACACCCCAGAGGTGCCCCCAGGGCAGGACCCTGGTGAGAACATTCCCAAGGGAGAAGTTCTCCTTCCCACCACTGATTCCCAGGGATGTGGTGCCGGAGGACGTTGGATGTGGGACTCGGGACAGAGGTTGGGATCGATGGGCTCAGGGATCCTTTCCAAGGGGAATGGTTCCGTGATTGCCATGGGGTCACTGCGGGATCCAGCACAGAATTCCCCAGACTCAGCAGCTCCTCAGGATCCCCTTTCCCGCTGGGATTGCAGGGTCAGGGCAGGATCCGGGGGGGAAAAGCAGGAAAAGCCCGTTATCCTTTACTGTTATCATTTAATTTCATCCTTTAACCTCATCCTTTAACTTCATCCTTTATCCTTTACTGTTATCCTTTATCCTTTAACTTCGTCCTTTATCCTTTAACTTCATCCTTTATCCTTTAATTTTATCCTTTACTGTTATCCTTTATCCTTTAACTTTATCCTTTACTGTTATCCTTTATCCTTTAACTTCGTCCTTTATCCTTTAACTTTGTCCTTTAACTTCATCCTTTATCCTTTAATTTTATCCTTTACTGTTATTCTTTATCCTTTAACTTTATCCTTTATTCTTTAACTTTGTCCTTTAACTTCATCCTTTTTCCTTTAATTTTATCCTTTTTCCTTTATCCTTTAACTTCATCCTTTTTAATTTATCCTTTAACCTTTATCCTTTAATGGTATCCTTTATCCTTTGTTCTTCACTCTTATCCTTTATCCTTTAACTTCATCCTTTCTTCTTTAATTTTATCCTTTTTCCTTTCTCCTTTCTCCTTTCTCCTTTTTCCTTTTTCCTTCTTCCTTTTTCCTTTTTCCCTTTTCCTTTTTCCTTTATCCTTTATCCTTTTTCCTGTATCCTTTATCCTTTTTCCTTTATCCTTTTTCCTTTATCCTTTAATTTTATCCTTTATCATTTCACTTCATCCTTTATCCCTTAATTTTATCCTTTATCGTTTAATTTTATCCTTTATAATTTAATTTTATCGTTTATCTTTTACCCTTTACCCTTTACCGTTTGTTCTTTAATTTTATCCTTTAATTTCATTCTTTATTCTTTAATTTTATCCTTTTTCCTTTATCTTTTTTCCTTTATCCTTTAACTTTATCCTTTATCCTTTAACTTTATAATTTACCATTTATCCTTTATCCTTTAATTTTATCCTTTAATTTAATCCTTTATTCTTTAATTTTATCCTTTTTCCTTTATCCATTTTTCTTTTTCCTTTAACTTCATCCATTATCCTTTGATTTTATCCTTTATCCTTTAACTTTACCCTTTATCCTTTAACTTTATCCTTTATAACTTACCGTTTATCCTTTATCCTTTAATTTTATCCTTTATCCTTTGTTCTTTAATCTTATCCTTTATCCTTTAATTTTATCCTTTTTCCTTTAACTTCATCCTTTATCCTTTAACTACATCCTTTGTCATTTAACTTTATCCTTTAACTTCACCCTTTATCCTTTTACTTCATCCTTTCTCCTTTAACTTTATCTTCTATCCTTTATTCTGTCCTTTAACTTTATCCTTAATCCTTTAACTTCACTGTTATCCTGATGCCTTCAGTTTTATTTCCCTTTTATGCCTTTTTATTTTATTTTCAGTTGTATTTCAGGCTCTGAGCTGCCCAGGGGTGCAGCTCTGAGCTCACAGTCAGTGTGGGCCCATTTTGGGTCAATTTTGGGACCATTTTGGGACCATTTTGGGTCCATTTTGTGACCATTTTGGGTCCATTTTGGGTCAATTTTGTGCCCATTTTGGGTCCATTTTGAGTTTATTTTGGGTCCATTTTGTGTCCATTTTGTGACCATTTTGAGTTCATTTTGTGTCCATTTTGGGTCCATTTTGTGACCAATTTGTGCCCATTTTGTGTCCATTTTGTGCCCATTTTGTGCCCATTTTGGGTCCACTTTGTGCCCATTTTGTGACCATTTTGTGTTCATTTTGTGTCCATTTTGGGTCCATTTTGTGACCAATTTGTGCCCATTTTGTGACCATTTTGGGCCCATTCCGGGTCCATTTGTGGTCCATTTTGTGTCTATTTTGTGTCCATTTTGGGTCCATTTTGTGTCCATTTTTGGTCCATTTTGTGACCATTTTGTGTCCATTTTGTGACCATTTTGGGCCCATTTTGGGCCCACCTTGGGTGTAGCCCTGGCCAGGCTCTTGTCCTGCCCAAGGTGGATCCTTCAAGGCCTTTAAATAAATTTATTTATTTATTTTTATATTTATAATTTTTTTAAAAAATTCTATTTTATTCTCCATCTCTGCCCAGTCTCTTTTCCACCTCCTCCCTCCCAAGGCATCAATCCCTGATTTCCCAATGCACCATCCACAACTGATCACAAAAATCTCTAAATTTTAAATTAAAGATTTAAAAATTAAAACTGTAAACTTAAATTAAGGATTTTAAATCCTTGTACTGCTCTAACTTTCCCTCCCTTTATTTCCAAACTCCAGGGGATTATTCCCTTTTCCCAAAATCCTGATTCATGATTCAGCCACACATTCTGCACCCCAGATTTCCCCCAATTCCTTCCCTTCATTTTTCCCTTGTTTCCTCCTTCATCCAACCCTTCCAAATAATTTCCTGATTCTTCCAAATTCTCTGTAGCAGAGCTGAGGGTTTTCCTTTAAAAATGTCGATTTTGGTGTTTTTTCCCTAAATAAAAACCCATATTTGGGCTATTTTGGGGGCGAAACCTCCTAATTTGGGACTAATTAACATTTCCTCATTTTCTTCTTTTTATTCTCCTCTTCCCTCCTCTCTCTCCCGGATTTTCCCTCCTTTCCCAGCCCCTCATTCCAGCAGAGGGCAATCGTGGATTTTCCTGGAATTGGGGCCAGAGGTCCTTTCCCAGATCCAACAAAAAAAATAAAGGATGAAGTTAAAGGATAAAGGGAAAAAAATTGAAGAATAAAGGATAAAGGATAAACTATAGACGATAAAGGATAAACTATAAAATATAAAGGATAAACTATAAAATATAAAGGATGAAGTTAAAGGATAAAGGATAAAATTAAAGAACAAAGGATAAAGGATAAAAGGTAAAATTTTAAAAAATTCCCGACAACTCACATTTCCAGGGGTTTGGGTTGACATTTTTTGTTTTTATGGGGGTTTTTTGGGGGTTTTTTTAAATGAGGGTTTTTTTGCTTTGTTTTGTTTATTTGGGGGTTTTTTGTGTGGTTTTTTTTTGAATTGTTTGATCGGGGGATTTTTTCCCCCCCTGCTATTTTAAATCTTTTCATTTGCATTTGCTGACTCGGCCACATTCCCACCCCAGCCCCAAAGCCACCCCGGTGTCCCTTTGCCCTCCCTGTGGCAGGAGCAGTGGCTATTTTCAGCTTCCTAATTACTGCCTGTCTGCCCGTCTGGAACAGCTCCTGTTCCCTCCTTCCCAACAATTCCGGGATCTTGGGAGGCCCAGATCCAAAAAAATTTGTCCTGAATTGATGTTACCACAGGGGGTGAGGAGCAGGACACGTAAAAACGGGAATGTTCCACAAAGTTTCACCCCAAAACATCAGATCTTCTCCTGGAGCAACATTTTGGGGGACCAAAAAAATCTGTGAATCCTTTCAGATCCCACAAAATCTTTTCCTCAGTAAAATAAATTTAAAAAAAAAGAATTTGGGGAGTTTTAAAAGTTTCACCCCAAAACATCAGTTCTTCTCCTGAAGAACATTTTGGGGGACCAAAAAAATCTGTGAATCCTTTCAGATCCCACAAAATCTTTTCCTCAGTAAAATAAATTTTAAAAAAAAGAATTTGGGGAGTTTTAAAAAACAACAGTTCTTCTCCTGGAGCGACATTTTGGGGGACCAAAAATTCCATGAATCCTTTCAGATCCCACAAAACCTTTTCCTTAGTAAAATAAATTTTAAAAAAAAAGAATTTGGGGAGTTTTAAGTTTCACCCCAAAACATCAATTCTTCTTCTGGAGCAACATTTTGGGGGACCAAAAATTCCATGAATCCTTTCAGATCCCACACAACCTTTTCCTTTGCAAAATAAATTTAAAAAAAAAAAAGAATTTGGGGAGTTTTAAAAGTTAAAAAAAAACCCCAAAACATCAATTCTTCTCCTGGAACAACATTTTGGGGGACCAAAAAAAAATCCATGAATCCTTTTAGATCCCATAAAACCTTTTCCTTTGCAAAATAAATTTAAAAAATTAAGAATTTGGAGAGTTTTAAAAGCTTCACCCCAAAACTTCAATTTTTCTCCTGGAGTGACATTTTGGGGGACCAAAAAAAAAAATCCATGAATCCTTTCAGATCCCACAAAACATTTTCCTTTGCAAAATAAATTTAAAAAAAAAAGAATTTGGGGAGTTTTAAGTTTCACCCCAAAACATCAATTCTTCTCTTAGGGCAACATTTTGGGGGACCAAAAATTCCATGAATCCTTTCAGGTCCCACAAAATCTTTTCCTTTGCAAAATAAATTTTAAAAAAAAGAATTTGGGGAGTTTTAAAAAACATCAATTCTTCTCCTGGAACAACATTTTGGGGGACCAAAAAAATCCATGAATCCTTTCAGATCCCACACAACCTTTTCCTTTGCAAAATAAATTTTAAAAAAAAAGAATTTGGGGAGTTTTAAAAGCTTCACCCCAAAACATCAATTGTTCTCCTGGAGCAACATTTTGGGGGACCAAAAAATCCATGAATCCTTTTAGATCCCACAAAACATTTTCCTTTGCAAAATAAATTTAAAAAATTAAGAATTTGGAGAGTTTTAAAAGCTTCACCCCAAAACATCAATTTTTCTCCTGGAGTGACATTTTGGGGGACCGAAAAAAAAAATCCATGAATCCTTTCAGATCCCACAAAATCTTTTCCTCAGTAAAATAAATTTTAAAAAAAAGAATTTGGGGAGTTTTAAAAAACAACAATTCTTCTCCTGGAGCAACATTTTAGGGGACCAAAAATTCCATGAATCCTTTCAGTTCTCACACAACATTTTCCTTTGCAAAATAAATTTTTTAAAAAAAGAACTTAGGGAGTTTTAAAAGTTTCACCGCAAAAATCAATTCTTCTCTTAGAGCAACATTTTGGGGGACCAAAAATCCATGAATCCTTTCAGATCCAACAAAACATTTTCCTTTGCAAAATAAATTTAAAAAAAAAGAATTTGGGGATTTTTAAAAAACAACAGTTCTTCTCCTGGAACAACATTTTGGGGGACCAAAAAATTCCATGAATCCTTTCAGATCCCACACAACCTTTTCCTTTGCAAAATAAATTTTAAAAAAAAAGAATTTGGGGAGTTTTAAAAAACATCAATTCTGCTCCTGGAGCGACATTTTGGGGGACCAAAAATTCCTTGAATCCTTTCAGATCTCACAAAACCTTTTCCTTTGCAAAATAAATTTTAAAAAAAAGAATTTGGGGAGTTTTAAGTTTCACCCCAAACCATCAGTTCTTCTCCTGGAGCGACATTTTGGGGGACCAAAAATTCCATGAATCCTTTCAGATCCCACAAAACATTTTCCTCAGTAAAATAAATTTAAAAAAAAAGATTTGGGGATTTTTAAAAAACAACAGTTCTTCTCCTGGAGCAACATTTTGGGGAACCAAAATTCCTTGAATCCTTTCAGATCTCACAAAACCTTTTCATTTGCAAAATAAATTAAGATAAAAAAGAATTTAGGGAGTTTTAAAAGTTTCACCCCAAAACATCAATTCTTCTCTTAGAGCAACATTTTGGGGAATCAAAAAAAAACCATGAATCCTTTCAGGTCCCACAAAACATTTTCCTCAGTAAAATAAATTTAAAAAAAAAGAATTTGGGGATTTTTAAAAAACAACAGTTCTTCTTCTGGAGCGACATTTTGGGGGACCAAAAATCCATGAATCCTTTCAGATCTTACACAACCTTTTCCTCAGTAAAATAAATTTAAAAAAAAAGAATTTGGGGAGTTTTAAAAAACATCAATTCTGCTCCTGGAGCGACATTTTGGGGGACCAAAAAAATCCTTAAATCCTTTCAGATCCCACAAAACTTTTTCCTCAGTAAAATAAATTTTTAAAAAAAGAATTTGGGGAGTTTTAAAAGGTCCAGAATCCCAAATCAATGGTGAGGGAGCAGGAATATCTAACCCAGAGGATGGAATTCTCCCACTGCCTTGGGAATATTGGGAACACCCAATATTCCTGGGATCCTTTGGGGCTCAGCAGGGGAAAGACAATGGGAATATAATTAATATAATATAATATGATATGATATGATATTATATAATAATTATATATATAATATAAATATAAATAATAGTAAATTGGGGAACACCCAATATTCCTGGGATCCTTTGGGGCTCAGCAGGGGAAAGACAACGGGAGTATAATTAATATCATATCATATCATATCATATCATATCATATCATATCAATAATTATATATTTAATATAAATATAAATATAAATAATAATAAATTGGGGAACACCCAATATTCCTGGGATCCTTCGGGGCTCAGCAGGGGAAAGACAATGGGATTATAATTAATATAATATAATATAATATAATATAATATAATATAAAATAAATAATTATATATTTAATATAAATATAAATAATAGTAAATTGGGGAACACCCAATATTCCTGGGATCCTTCCGGGCTCAGCAGGGGAAAAGCAATGGGAGTATAATTAATATAATATAATATAATATAATAATATTAATTATTATATATTATAATTAATATATATTAATTATAATCAACATTATATTAATTATAATTAATATTATATTAATTATAATATAATATAATATAATATAATATAATATAATATAATATAATATAAATAATTATATATATAATATAAATATGAATAATAATAAATAAATATATTAAAATATAAAAATATAAAAAATATATGTTCTATATATTATATATAATATTATTATAAATTATACATATAATTATATAAATATATAAAAGATATAAAAGATATAAAATATATAAAAAATATAAAAATATATAAAAATTTATAAATATATAAAATATATAATATATAAAAATATATGTTATAATATTATATATATCATATTATTTTTTATATATATATTTTATTATTATATATATAATATATAATATAATATATATATAAATATAAAAATAATTAAACATCTCCCTGATTGATTTCCCCCCAGCTTCTAATTAACCCCGATCCCATTTTTTAGGGGTTGGAAGCCCAAAGACGAATTCTCAAATCCCGCCAGATGTTTGATCCATCCATCAATGATCCCATAAAAACCAGGCTGGTTTTGGAGTGAAAAAAACCCGACAGCTGCAGTCCCAGGGTTCCCAGGATTTGGGGCAGGAGGGTTTGGGATCAATTTCTTGGGCTTGGAAATCAACGCCGATGTTTGGCTTTGAGAGGAGAAAGGAATTCCGTGCCAAATCCCGTTATTTGCGGGATTGGGGAGAGCTGGAACGCATTAAATTCCAATGGAAGACGGGAAAAATTCTCTGAGGGTTTTCCTTTGAAAATGTTGATATTGGGGTTTTTTCCCTCAAGAAAAAGAAACATATTTGGGTTGATTTTGGGGTGTAACTCCTGGAAATGGGAGGTGAATTCCCTGATTTTCTTTCTTGGGGAAGGATTTTGAGGGGAAATGGAAGAAAAAATGGGAATTTAAAACTCAGCCTTCCCAAAGCTGTTCCAAAATCCCAGCCCTGCTCATCCCAGCAATTCCCTGAGCCCGGAAGAGAAAATAAAAAAGTCTCCCTCACCTTCGATCTGGTCGGGGCTGAATTCCACCTGGAAGAGACAAAAAACTGATAAGAAAAGTGATTTAAAAAGTGATAAAAAAGGGGGAAACGAACCAGATAAAAAGGAATTGGTTTAGTCTCAGTTTTATGATCCCGAGGGGGGTTTTGAGGATTCACCTCCCGCAATTCCAGCCTGACCAACCTGGCCTTGGACACTTGGTCACAGGGGAAAGGTTCAGGTCGGATTTTGGGAATAAATCTTCCCAAAAAAAAGATTGGGAAGAAAAGATTGGCCCAGCTGCCAGGACGGAGGTGGAGGCTGCAATCCTGGAGGGATTTAAGATCCGTGTGGATGTGGCACTTGGGGACAACGATGGCCTTGGATTAATTGTTGGATCTGGAGATCTTCGAGGACTTTTCCACCCTAAATGAATCCATGACTCTACATGGACACCAGGATAACTTCCCTTGGGATTTTAATTGGGGGAATTATCCCAGAAAAAGGGATCTTCTGCAGAAGAACTGAGTTCTCCCTGGCATTCTTTTCCATTTTTCCCTTTTTTTTTTTTCCATTTTTTCCATTTTTCCCCATTTTTTCCCTTTTTTCCCTTTTTTCCCTTTTTTTCATTTTTAAATTTTTTTTCATTTTTTTCATTTTTTCCCAAATTTTTCCATTTTTTTCCCAAATTTTTCCATTTTTTCCCAAATTTTTCCATTTTTTCCCATTTTTTCAATTTTTCCATTTTTTCCATTTTTTCCTTTTTTCCTGTTTTTTCCCTTTTTTTCCCAATTTTTTCAAAATTTTCCTTTTTTTTCCATTTTTCCCCATTTTCTTTCTGTTTATTCCCTTTTTTTCCTTTTTAAAAAATTTTCCCTTTTTTTCCATTTTTTTCAATTTTTCCCATTTTTTCTTTTTTCCAATTTTTTTGTATTTTTCCTATTTTTCCCATTTTTTCCCATTTTTTCCTTTTATTTCATTTTTCCCCATTTTTTCCATTTTCCCATTTTTTCCCATTTTTTTCCACTTTTTCCACTTTTATCCATTTTTTCCCTTTTTTTTCCCATTTTTTCCTTTTTTAAAAATTTTTTTCATTTTTTCCATTTTTTCCTTTTTTCAATTTTTTTCATTTTTACCATTTTTCCAATTTTTTCCATTTTTTCCAAATTTTTCCATTTTTTTCCAATTTTTTTCCCTTTTTTCCATTTTTTCCTCTTTCTTTCCATTTTTTCCAAATTTTTCCTCTTTTTTCCAATTTTTTCCATTTTTCCCCAGTTTTCACCATTTTTTCCATTTTTTTCAAATTTTTCCATTTTTTTCAAATTCTTCCATTTTTTTCAAATTCTTCCATTTTTTGCTTTTTTCCCCCCATTTTTCCCAAATTTTTCCATTTTTTCCCATTTTTCTCCATTTTTCCCCATTTTTCCCATTTTTTCCATTTTTTCCTATATTTTCCATTTTTTTCAAAATTTTTCCCATTTTTCCCGTTTTTCACCCCATTTTTTTCCCGATTTTTTTTCCATTTTCTTTCCATTGGGAATGGGAGGTTTTAAAGCCAGGACATTCCCATCCAAGCCTTTCTCTCCCCAAGGCTCCCAGTGGTGGGGTTTGCTCCAAATCCATACGGGAGACAGAGAATTTCCCATTTTTGTCCTGCCCTGACAAATTAAGTTTTATTTCCTGTATTTCAGGCTCTGTGCTGCCCAGGGCTGCAGCTCTGAGCTCACAGGCAGGGTCACTCAGCTCAATTTTTGTTTGACCATTTTGTGTCCATTTTGTGACTATTTTGTGACCATTTTGTGTCCATTTTGTGACTTTTTTTGGGTCCACTTTGTGACCATTTTGGGTCCATTTTGTGACAATTTTGTGTCCATTTTGTGTCAATTTTGTGTCCATTTTGTGTCCATTTTGTGACCATTTTGGGACAATTTTGGGTCCATTTTGTGTCCATTTTCTGGCCATTTTGTGACCATTCTGTGTCAATTTTGTGTCCATTTTGTGACTATTTTGTGACCGTTTTGTGTCCATTTTGTGACTTTTTTTGGGTCCACTTTGTGACCATTTTGTGTCCACTTTGTGTCCATTTTGTGACCATTTCGTGGCAATTTTGTGGCCATTTTGTGTCCATTTTGTGTCCATTTTGTGTCCATTTTGTGTCCATTTTGTGTCCACTTTGTGTCCATTTTGTGACCATTTCGTGGCAATTTTGTGGCCATTTTGTGTCCATTTTGTGTCCATTTTGTGTCCATTTTGTGTCCATTTTGTGCCCATTTTGTGACCATTTTGTGGCCATTTTGTGGCCATTTTGTGACCATTTTGGGTCCATTTTGTGCCCATTTTGGGACAATTTTTGGTCCATTTTGTGTCCATTTTTTGGCCATTTTGTGTCCATTTTGTGACCATTTTGTGTCCATTTTGTGCCCATTTTGGATCCATTTTGTGACCATTTTGTGACCAATTTATGACCATTTTGGGTCCATTTTGTGTCTATTTTGTGACCATTTTGTGACCAATTTATGACCATTTTGTGCCCGTTTTGTGGCCATTTTGGGTCCATTTTGGGTCCATTTTGTGACTATTTTAGGTCCATTTTGTGACTATTTTAGGTCCATTTTATGTCCATTTTGTGTCCATTTTGTGCCCATTTTGTGACCATTTTGTGTCCATTTTGTGACCATTTTGGGCCCACCTTGGGTGTAGCCCTGACCAGGCTCTTGTCCTGCCCAAGGTGGATCCTTCAAGGCCTTTCAATCAATTTATTTATTTATTCTTATATTTATAATTTTTTAAAAAAATTCTACTTTATTCTCCATCTCTGCCCAGCCTCTGCTCCATCTCATCCATCCCAAGCCATCAACACGGACAACTTTTCACATTCCTCGAGGATATCCAACATCCAAATCCCAAATTTTCCATCAGCGCCATCCCAGCTTTCCCCACCTCCGAGAAAGATGGAATTTTTTTCCATCATCATTCATCTGGATCCTGACGCCTCCGAATTCTTTCCCTGCTTTTATCCTGGAGTTTCCAGGATTGGATCAACTCCACCCTCGGCCCCGCTGACGTCATTCCAGCCTCCCGGAATTTTTATCGATCCCAATAAACCCGTCACTAAGCCGGGCATAGCTAAGCCTGACATCAGCCCTATTAATAAATCTGTTGTCACCCAGCAGTCGGGGCCAAGGATTTGGACAATGGAGCCTTTCCAAGGGGGGAACAACATTCCTGGTTTTTGATTGGACGCCGAGGAAACCGGGAATGAACAGCAGGATTTCCATTTGGCAGTGGCAGGGATGGTTTGGGAGGAAGAGGAGGTCGGATTTTAGGGGATTTTAATTTCTTTATTTTGTTTTTTGGGGGGTTTTTTTTTAGAGGATTTTAATTTCTTTATTTGGTTGGGGGTTTTTTTTGGGGATTTTAATTTCTTTATTTTGTTGAGGTGTTTTGGGGGAATTTTAATTTCTTTATTTTGTTGGGGGTTTTTTTAGGGGATTTTAATGTCTTTATTTTGTTAGGGGTTTTTTTTAGGGGATTTTAATTTCTTTATTTTGTTGGGGTTTTTTTAAGGGGATTTTAATGTCTTTATTTTGTTGAGGTTTTTTTTAGGGGATTTTAATTTCTTTATTTTGTTAGGGTTTTTTTTTAGGGGATTTCAATTTCTTTATTTTGTTGGGGTTTTTTGGGGGGGATTTTAATTTCTCTATTCTGTTGGGGGTTTTCTTTAGGAGATTTTAATTTCTTTATTTTGTTGGGGTTTTTTTTTTAAGGGATTTTAATTTCTTTATTTTGTTTGTTTGCTTGTTTGTTTTAGGGGATTTTAATTTCTTTATTTTGTTGGGGTTTTTTTAGGGGATTTTAATGTCTTTATTTTGTTGGGTTTTTTCTTTTTTAGGGGATTTTAATTTCTTTATTTTGTTGGGTTTTTTCTTTTTTAGGGGATTTTAATTTCTTTATTTTGTTGAGGTGTTTTGGGGAAGATTTTAGTTTCTTTACTTTGTTGTTTTTTTTTTTTAGGGGATTTTAATGTCTTTATTTTGTTGGGGGGTTTTTTTGGGGGGATTTAAATTTCTTTATTTTGTTGGGGTTTTTTTTAGGGGATTTTAATGTCTTTATTTTGTTGGGGGTTTTTGGGGGGATTTTAATTTTTTTATTTTGTTGGGGGTTTTCTTTAGGAGATTTTAATTTCTTTATTTTGTTGAGGTGTTTTGGGGAAGATTTTATTTTCTTTACTTTGTTGGTTTGTGGTTTTTTTAGGGGATTTTAATTTCTTTATTTTGTTGGATTTTTTCTTTTTTAGGGGATTTTAATTTCTTTATTTTGTTGGGGTTTTTTTGGGGGGATTTAAATTTCTTTATTTTGTTGGGGTTTTTTTTTAGGGGATTTTGATTTCTTTATTTTTGGGGGGGGTTTAGGGGATTTTAATTTCTTTATTTTGTTGAGGTGTTTTGGGGAAGATTTTAGTTTCTTTACTTTGTTGTTTTTTTTTTTTAGGGGATTTTAATGTCTTTATTTTGTTGGGGGTTTTTTTTGGGGGGATTTAAATTTCTTTATTTTGTTGGGGTTTTTTTTTAGGGCATTTTAATTTATTTTGTTGGGGGTTTTTTGGGGGAAGGATTTTAATTTCTTTATTTTGTTGGGAGGAGTTTAAGAGGATTTTAATTTCGTTATTTTCTTGGGGGGTTTTTTAGGGGGGATTTTAATTTTTTCATTTTGTTGGGGGGGTTCTTTAGGGGATTTTAATTTCTTTATTTTGTTGGGGTTTTTTTGTGGGGATTTTTTTGTGGGATTTTTTGCGGTGTTTTTTGTGAATTTTTTTGTTGTTGTTTCGAGGGTTTTTTTTTTTACTGATCCCTCGGGACGCTGCTCCAGGAGACAGAAATGCAGGAGCTGGAAAGAGGCCAGGAAAACCATCAGGATCAGCATCCCGGGGCTGAGGTTACATTTGGATTCCACCCTCGTGCGGGGCTTTTTTCCTTCCACAAAAACCTTTTTAACCCTATTAACGCCCAACATTCCCATCACCCCCTCTCCCACCGCTTCCCACTGTATTTATGATGGATTTCAACTTTTCCAGAGCCCTGGGATGAGCATTGATCCAAACTCCAAGAATTCCAACAGGAAAGGGGAGTTAAAACCGAAATCAACCCTTAATTCCTTAATTAAATATTTCATTCCAAATATTTCAGGAAGAGGAAAATGAAGCAGAATTTCTGTCAAGGTCACGTGGGGGTCGTGGCTGCCTAAAAACCCCACAAAATTAATTCCTTATTTATTCCTTATTCCTTTATTCCTTATTATTTTCTGCCTGTTCTTCGAATTCCAGAGGGCAGCGTTGGGTGGGATTTTGGGAAGGAATTCCTGGCTGGGATGGAATTCCCAGAGATTTGTGGCTGCTCCTGGATCCCTGGAATATCCAAGGCCGGGTCGGGTGGAATTTGGAGGAATTTGGGATAGCGGGAATTGTCCCTGGGGTGGATTGGGGTGATCCTAACCCAAAACTTTTGGGATTCGATCGTTTTCCCGAAGTTTTGGCCCCTGTGGAAGTGGGGCTGGATTAGGGAAGAGTTATTTTGGGAACTCTGCAGAGCTCTGCTGTCATCACCTCATCCCGTTATCCTGAGCAGCTCATTCCTGGTTATTTTCCAGGAAAATTCCAGAGGAAAAACCAGGATATTTCAAAGAGTTCCAGCTCCTGGAGCTGGAATTTCCAGGAATTGCCCCAGGATGGAGTCAAATTATCCCATACCTAGGGTGGGATAAAAATTCAATTAAAAAAATTAAAATTTAAATTAAATTTAATTAATTAATTAGTTAATTAAAATTGAATTTTTAAAGTTCAATCCATCTCTCCCGGGAAAAGCTCCCCAAAATCCCAAAAGAATCTTCCCCCCTTTTTCCCAAACTTTTGCCCATGGAATTCTCCAAGCTCTGGAGCTGAGCAGGCAAATCCAGCAGGATTCAGAATTCCCGGTGTTGCACCATTCCAGCTTTTCCTGGCTGTTTTTTCCATCTTTTTTCCACGCAGAAAAAAACGGGAAGAAGCTTTTCCTTCCCAGCATTCCTGCCGGATTTTTCATGGAAAACAGATTCCCAAAATTTCCCCAAAAAATAAATCTTGGCTGTTGTTTTCCCCCCAAGGACAGGGATGGTCCAGGACACCGTGACTTTGTGGGAATATCCACCGGGATTTGGGGATATTGTGGGATCAAGGGCAGCACGGATCAGTTGTCATTAAAAAAAAAAAAAACAACCCAAAGCCAAATTGACATCACTCCAAAAAAAATTTTTTTTTTTTTTTAAATATGCTCCATGAATTTATTTTGATTTTTGGAATTTATTTTTATCTTGGGAAAAAATTGAATTCTTGAATTTTTAATATTGCACCATTTATTTGGGAAAGTTCTTCTTTTTCCACAGAATTTTTTTGGCTTACTCCAAAAACAATCATTATTTTTTTTCAATTGAAACAATTCCATGCTTCACGAATTTATTTTTTTCTTGGAAAAAATTGAATTCCTGAATTTTTAATATTGCACCATTTATTTGGGAAAGTCCTTATTTTTCCATGGAATTTTTTGGCCTCACTCCAAAAAAAATCTTTATTTTTTAAAATTGAAACAATTCCGCACTCTCTGAATTCTTCACTCTGTGAATTAATTTTTATCTTGGGAAAAAATTGAATTCCTGAATTTTTAAAAAGTACTCTGCACCATTATTTGGGAAAATCCTTATTTTTCCACAGAATTTTTTGGCATCATTCAAAAAAAATCTTTTTTTTTTTTTCATGGAAATCAATTCTGTGCTCCGCGAATTTATTTTGATCTTGGGAAAAAAAAAAGAATTCCTGAAACTTTTAATATTTTAATATTTTAATATGAATGAATTTTTAATATCGCACCATTATTTGGGAAAATTCTTACTTTTCATGGAATTTTTTTATTTTTCCTCTTTGGCACAATTTGGAATTATTAAGGCTACAAATATTATAAATATTCTATATATTATATATAATATATAATATTTATAAATTATAAATATTATATATAATACTATATACAAAATCATATATATAATGTATATTTTTATCTATTACGTATAAAAAATATATATAAATATATATTTATTTATAATATTTATAAATCATTATAAATATTATATATAAATCATGGAACTCTTATTCCCATTTTTATAAATATTATATAAATATTAAAGAGTTCTTATCCCATTTTTTAAAGTTTTTCTGGAATTCCCAAAACATTTTTATCCCGGTCACCAGACCCGGGACGTCGACGTCACCGCGTCCAACTTTAGCGGCGCCCAAATTCCCAAATTCCCGCCTTGATCCCGGCCCGGCATCACCCAAGGGTGACTCAGCCCACCCGGATTTGGAATTTGGCACCGTCCCAAGGGATAAAATTCCAGAGGTTTTCTCCTTGTTCGTTATTGAGGATTTAAATCCGTTTTCCCTTAAATTCATTCATTAATCCCGTTTTTCCGATTGTTTTTCATGGAAGTAAAATTTATTCCTGGGGAAATATTTATTTTACAACTCCCTTTTAAAGATTTTCCAGGTGGGAATGAATTAAATGGGTGGAAAACAGGAATATTTTTTTTGCTACTCCATTTTTTTGGGAACTATTTATTCCTCGAAAGAAAAAAATTGAAGATGATCCTAGAAAAATGTTTCCGTAAAAAAATATTAAAACTTTTCCAAGGGATGAGCCTGGATCTTCGGGAAAAGGCAGAAATGAACTGTCCAAAGGTGAGAGGAAAAAAAGAGGGAAAAGTGAGAAACGGTGAGAGAAAAAATGTGGGGAAAAGGGG
>OU383773.1:152558821-152591141 GCA_910950805.1 Acrocephalus scirpaceus scirpaceus
AAAATGAAACAATTCTGGCCAAAATCCAGATGGCTGAAATTCGGGAATGCCGCCACGGGGCCTCACGGTCAGTCTGGCTGGGATGGAATAATGGATTATCGAAATTCAATGACTTGGGGCAAAAAATAGATTCATTTCCAGATGTTCAATTTATTAGGGGCAAAACCAGATCCATTTCCAGATGTTCAATTTCTTTGGGGCAAAACCGGATCAGTTTCCAGATGTTCAATTTCTTTGGGGTGAAAACGTATCCATTTCCAGATGTTTGATTTATTTGGGGCGAAAATTGATTCATTTCCAGATGTTTGATTTATTTGGGGCAAAAAACTAATCCGTTTCCAGATGTTTGATTTATTTGGGCCCGAAAACAGATCCGTTTCCAGATGTTCAATTTCTCTGGGGCGCAAATGGATCAGTTTCCAGATGTTTGATTCATTTGGGGCAAAAATGGATCCATGTCCAGATGTTCGAATTCTTTGGGGCAAAATCTGATCCACTTCCAGATGTTCGATTTCTTTGGGGCAAAATTTGATCCATTTCCAGATGTTCAATTTCTCTGGGGCAAAAATTGATCAATTTCCAGATGTTTGATTTCTTTGGGGCGAAAACGGATCCGTTTCCAGATGTTCGATTTCTTTGGGGCAAAATTTGATCCATTTGCAGATGTTCAATTGATTTGGGGTAAAAATTGATCCGTTTCCAGATGTTCGATTTCTTTGGGGCAAAAAACTGATCCATTTCCAGATGTTCGATTTATTCGGGGAAAAATTTTATCTGTTTCCAGATGTTCAATTTATTTGGGGCGAAAACAGATCCATCCCCAGATGTTCGATTTCTTTGGGGCAAAAATTGATCCGTTTCCAGATGTTCGATTCATTTGGGGCAAAAACGGATCCACTTCCAGATGCTCGATTTCTGTTGGGGCGAAAATTGATTCAATTCCAGATGTTTGATTTCTTTGGGGTACAAACAGATCCACTTCCAGATGTTCGATTTCTTTGGGGCAAAAATTGATTCAATTCCAGATGTTTGATTTCTTTGGGGTACAAACAGATCCACTTCCAGATGTTTGATTTATTTGGGGCGAAAACTGATCCGTTTCCAGATGTTCACTTTATTTGGGGCAAAAACCGGCTCAGTTTCCAGATGTTCGATTTCTTTGGGGCGAAAACGGATCCATTTCAAGATGTTCAATTGATTTGGGGGCGAAAACTGATCCATTTCCAGATGTTCAATTTCTTTGGGGCAAAAATTGTTCTGTTTCCAGATGTTTGATTTCTTTGGGGCAAAATTTGATCCATTTCCAGATGTTCAATTGATTTGGGGTAAAAATTGATCCGTTTCCAGATATTCGATTTCTTTGGGGCAAAAAATGGATCAGTTTCCAAATGTTCGATATCTCTGAGGCGCAAACGGATCAGTTTCCAGATGTTCAATTTTTGGGGGGCAAAAATTGATTCAGTTCCAGATGTTTGACTTCTCTGGGGCAAAACCAGATCTGTTTCCAGATGTTCAGTTTCTCTGGGGCGAAAATGGATCAGTTTCCAGATGTTCGATTTCTTTGGGGCAAAAAACCAATCCATTTCCAGATGTTCAATTTATTTGGGTTGAAAATGAATCCATTTCCAGATGTTCAATTTCTTTGGGGCAAAATCTGATCCATTTCCAGATGTTCAATTTCTTTGGGGCGAAAACGGATCCATTTCCGGATGTTTGATTTCTTTGGGGCAAAAATTGATCCGTTTGAAGATGTTTAATTTATTTGGGGCAAAAAACGGATCTGCTTCCAGATGTTCAATTCATTTGGGGCAAAAATGGATCTGTTTCCAGATGTTCGATTTCTCTGAGGCACAAACAGATCAGTTTCCAGGTGTTCAGTTTTTTGGGGGCAAAAATTGATTCAGTTCCAGATGTTCAATTTATTTGGGGAAAAATTTGATCTGTTTCCAGATGTTCGATTTATTTGGGGCGAAAATGGATCCATCCCCAGATGTTCGATTTCTGTTGGGGCAAAAATTGATTCTATTCCAGATGTTTGATTTCTTTGGGGTACAAACAGATCCACTTCCAGATGTTCGATTTCTTTGGGGCAAAAACGGATCCGCTTCCAGATGTTTGACTTCTTTGGGATGAAAACCGGATCTGTTTCCAGATGTTCGATTTCTTTGGGAGGAAAACAGATCCATGTCCAGATGTTCAATCGATTTGGGGCAAAAATTGATCCGCTTCCAGATGTTCAAATTCTTTGGGGCAAAAATTTATCCGTTTCCAGATGTTCGATTCCTTTGGGGGCGAAAACGGATCAGTTTCCAGATGTTCGATTCCTTTGGGGGCAAAAATGGATCCGTTTCCAGATGTTCAATTTCTTTGGGGCCCAAAAGGATCCATTTCCAGATGTTTGATTTATTTGGAGCTTAAATAGATCCATTTCCAGAGGCTCAAATTCTTTGGGGCGAAAACGGATCTGTTTCCAGATGTTTGATTTATTTGGGGCAAAAATTGATTCGTTTCCAGATGTTTGATTTTTTGGGGGCGAAACCAGATCCGCTTCCAGATGCTCAATTCCTCCCCCTCTGGAATATTTTGGGGATTTCTGTTCGAAATAAAAACAGAAACCCAATTAATTCGAGATTTTTTTTAAAACTACCAAACCATCCCTGGAAATTCTCCAGGCATCTTTAAAAATGAAAACTCGACGCATCAAAGACGTTCCCGTTCCAAGCAAATAAAAAATAAAATTATTGTGCAACTTTTCCCGCCGAAGGAATTCCGCCCTTGGAATTGGGAATTGGCCACAGCTTGAGCCATTAAAAAAAAATCATTTTCAGAAGATTTGCCACCCAAAAATGAAGATTTTTGGGGTTTTTTTTTGGCTTCTCCAGGTCCAGATGTTCTGGACAGATGTTGGGCGAGGAGAACCAGCTCCAAACCACAGCTGCTCCTCACCCTTCAGCGAACCCCAGCTAAAAACAGAAATTCCAAGCTTTCCAAAATGCTCTGGTGTGTGCTGGGTAGTTATGGGAGAAAAATTCAAAGTGGGTTAAAAATAAAAGTAAATTATTAAAAAAAAAAAAAAAAAAAAGAAAAAAAAAAGAAAACAGATGGGAAATTTGGAAAATAAAAAGAAAAAGAAAAACAGATGGGGAATTTAGAAGAAATCTCAATTTCTCTCCCAATTTTTTTTTTTTTTTTTTGGCCAGATATTCCCAGTTTTTCCATCTCTGCCTCAACACCGGAGTGGTTAAAGCAGGATAAGAAAGGAAAATGTTGGATCCACATGGAAAACAGGATGAGAGGGCACAGAAATTAAGGGAAAAATGGGAATTTCCACCTGGCTGAAAATCCCCGCTCCCGAATTCCATCACCAACGTTATCCCTGCTTCCTGTAGGAATTTCAGCTCCCAAAAAAAGCCAATTCCTGCCTTTGGCCCAACTCTTCAGCTGCACCGAATCAGCCAAATCTTCCAAAATTTTGAGGGAAAAATGCTGATTTAATCCAGCTGAGGTTATGGGAGATTTTCCAGCACCATCCATCCGTTCCTTCCCCGGTCCTGGGATCAGGGCGAGAAAAAAAGGATCAAAAACGAGACTGAAAAGGATCTTTTCCTATAGAAAATGTAACTTTAAAAACACCAAACGGCAAAATCCAAGGAAAAATGTGTTTTTCCTCAGGAAGGCACGCGGGATTTTATGGAAAATGAGTTTCTGATGGATCCTTGGATGTGGAGGGGGACAAAACCAGGAGGGATCTGGGTTTGGCATTCCAAAGCCAGTAAAAAATGTTGAAAATCCTGGGGAAAAAAAAAAAATCAGGGGTTTTGGGGGAAAAAGAAAAAGAAAGAAAAAAAAGAAAAAAAGAGATTATTTAATAATTAAAAAGATTAATTAACAATTCTCTTTGGGAAATTACTCAGGTCCTCTTCCTGTTTTTTTCCTCAGAAAATCCTGGGAAAAAATCAACGGGATACTTCAGGTGTTTTGGGGGACAAAAATATTATTTAATAATTTAAAAGATTAATTAACAATTTTCTCCAGACTTCTTGATGATCTATTTCTGTTCATTATGGACTTTGATTCTCTTTGGAAAATTATCCAGGTCCTCCTCCTGGTTTTTTCCTCAGAAAATCCTGGGAAAAAATCAATGGGATCCTTCAGGAGTTTTAGGGAGGAAAAAAAAAAGGATTATTTAATAATTAAAAAGATTAATTAACAACTATTTTCCCAGACTTCCTGATGATCTATTTCTGTTAATTACGGACTTTGATTCTCTTTGGAAAATTATCCAGGTCCTCCTCCCATTTTTTCCCATAAATATTTAAATTCCCCTCGTATCCATAAATTTGGATCCCTTTGATCCAAGGAATTTGAATTTCTCCATCTTTTTTATTGTGATTTGAACCCTGGGAGGTTGCAGCAGGAATGGAAATTCCAGTTTTTATCATAATTAGACAAAAAGGAATTTTAAAATCGGGGGGGAAAAGAAAAAAAAAAAAGGGATAAAAACATCCAAATGAAGTGGGAAGAGGAGGAAAAGGGAATGGGAAAATTCCCTTTTAAATTTCCTTTCATTTTTAAATTTTAAAATTTAAATCTTAATTTTTTAATTTAAAAGTTTTACATTTTCTTCATTTCCTCGGTCTCCGTGTTTTACCGAGGAGAGGGAAGATCCAAAGGGAACACGGAGCCTTTTTTTTTTTTGGGATGCCACAGGTGGAACACGGACGATGTCACATCCCAAAATACTCTCCTGCCTTTTCCAGGGGCTGGAATTCGGGCTGTGACGCGTTCACGGTGGGGCTGTAACCCAACCCCGGCCACCAGCTCGGGAACAATGGGCACGGAGGAACGCCAGGAATGTCCCGGGATCAAACTCCTGAAATCCTGGGAATGCTCCGCCCAGCTCGGCTGGAAGAGCCTGGGAGGTGGGAAAAGAGCTGGGAAAGGATTGGGGGGACCAAGCTAAACCACCTTGAACATCCACGGAATTTTGTTTAGGAATAATAATTATTAGTAAAAAATAAAAGTCACTTTTATTTCCCTGCCTCACTCCCCACCTTTTCTTTCCCTCATTCCTGAAGGATTTTGGGAGCTTTTTTAACCAGGCCTTCACCAAACACGGCATTTTAGTGTTGACATCCAATTAAAATTCCACTGGCCTTCAAAATCCATCCTTTCCCAATTTTAAAATTTATTTTTCCCTCTCTTTCCCCTTTCTTCCAGGAGAGATTTCCCCCATCCCGACTCCAGGAGCTGGAACAGGGCTTGGATCCATTTCCGAGCACTGGGTGAGGTCTGTGACAGCTCAGCTGATCCCCACGGAATTTCATTTGGGAACAATAATTATTAATAATAAATAAAAGTCACTTTTATTTCTCTGCCTCACTTCCCACCTTATCCTCTTACTCCTTTTCTTTCCCTCATTCCTGAAGGATTTGGGGAGCTTTTTGAACCAGGCCTTCACCAAACACGGCATTTTAGTCTGGACATCCAATTAAAATTCCACTGGCCTTCAAAATCCATCCTTTCCCCATTTCTAAATGTATTTTTCCCCTTTCTTCCAGCAGAGATTTCCCACATCCAGACTCCAGGAGCTGGAACAAGACTTGGATTCATTTTTCCGAGCACTGGGTGAGGTCTGTGACAGCTCAGCTGATCCACTTTGAATTATTATTATTATTATTATTATTTTTTATTTTTATTATTAATAAAAAATAAAAGCCATTTTTAATTCCCTGCCTCACTCCCCACCTTATCCTCTCATTCCTTTTGTTTCCCTTATTCCTGAAGGATTTGGGATCTTTTTGAACCAGGCCTTCACCAAACGTGGCATTTTAGTCCTGACATCCAATTAAAATTCCACTGACCTTCAAAATCCATCCTTTCCCAAATTTTTAAATGTATTTTTCCTTCTCTTTCCCCTTTCTCCCAGGAGAGGTTTCCCCCATCCCGACTCCAGGAGCTGGAACAAGACTTGGATCCATTTTTCCGAGCACTGGGTGAGGCCTGTGACAGCTCAGCTGATCCACCTGAAACATCCACGGAATTTCATTTGGAAAAAGATTTTGGGGAAAAAAACTGGGACAGGATTGGGGGCCCAAGGGAGCACCCAAAGGTGCCCCTGGATCCATCTGGGACAGGCACAGCTCAGGCCGTGAGCAGGGAATGGGATCCCAAGATCCATTGGGAATTCCTACCCAGAATTTGCCCCAGGCTGGACTGGGGCAAAAAGAATAATTAAATTTTTAATAATTAATTAATTATTAAAAATTATTTATTAAATAATTATTTATTAAATAATTATTAATAAAAATTAATTATTAAAATTAATTAATAATTAATTTTATTTTAAAAATAAAAAAATAAAAGCCACTTTTATTTCCCTGCCAGGGCAAAAATAATTATTAATAGAAAATAAAAGTCACTTTTATTTCCCTGCCTCTCTTCCCACCTTATCCTTTTATTCCTTTTCTTTCTCCCATTCCTGAAAGATTTCCAGATGGGAATCTGGCATTCCCACGATCCCAGGAATTTTTTTTTATGGTGATTTGAACCCTGGAATCCCCTTGAGGGAATCCGGGAGCCACAATTCCAGCTTTTATCACAATTAGAAAAGATTTACCAGGAATCGTTGATCCCTGGGGCTCTTTTCCAAGAGATCCGCCAATCCCACCCTTCCGGCTTTTCCAAGGAAGTGGGAATGCCATCCTTTGGCAGAGTGGGGATGTCTGGGAAAGAGCATCAGATTTCCTCTGGAAAACTGTGCCGGAGCCTCACCGACCTCAGCACAAGGAATTCCTTCCCAAAATCCATCCAAACCCACTCTCCTTCAGTTTGGAGCCATTCCCACTTTTCCCACATTTATAAAAATTGCCTCTCCGCGGCTCAAAGCACAAAAAATTCCAATTCCAGCGGTTGCAGCTTGACCCGCACTTCATCTTCCTGCCGGAAAGTTTGGGAAAACTCCGGATGAATCCCGGCTGCTGGAATTCTTGGGCCCGCTGGGAAGTTTTAAGCTGGGTTTACATAAACCGCTGTCAGGAAAAGCAGGGATGACGTTATTCCCGCCTCGGGATTGGACGTTAAAATTCCCACCGGGAATCAGAACTAATCCCACCTCTCATTCCCACAGCTGGGAAAATTTGGGGTTTTTCCTTTCCAGTCACAGCCCTACAAGGAATAAATCCCCACGGCTCCATTTTTTGGGATTTCAGCCTCTTTCCGTTGATTTTCCACCTCTTTATCCTTGTTCCCGTTACCTGATCCAAACACCTCTGATTGGAAATTCCTTAAATCCCTATGGATGAAACAGAAGGGGGAAAAAAAAAACCCAAAAAAAGCATCAAACCCCAAATAAATATCCCAAAATATCGCCAGGGACAGCTGGGTTTAATTAGGATTGTCCCGAGGCAGCCATCCCAAAAGCAATTGGAGCCGGGATTTCTGGCAGGAGACGGCCGGGTTTATGGGATCCCGGATGGGATAACGTTGGCATTCCCTACTCCAGGAAAAGCCGTTAAATCTCCTGGTAAAGGCTTAGGCTGCTATTCCATAGGATATTCCTGAAGAAATTAAATAAAATCATCCTTTCAGCTGGTGCTGGAATAGCCCAAAGCAGGGAATTGCACTTGGAATTGCACATGGAATTCCAGCTGTGCCTGGCGTTTCTCACACCTGGCAGAAATCCGTGGCTGTAACGCGATCCCAACATCCGGGAATGTTTGCAAACAAAAAAAAAAAATTTCCCTGGGATTCCTTTTCTTCCATGTCAGGAGAGCGCTCTGCAGAGCAGGAATTCCCTGGAATCTGTGGGAAGGAAATCCCAAATGGATGGAAAGTGGAGGGGTGGGATGGGAAATTGTTTGAGCCGGGCAATCTCCCCGCCCATTCCCTCATTAAAATGGGAAAAAAGAAACTTCCACAGCCTTTATCCCATTTCCCCAGAGTGTTTCCTGCTCTTTTTCTTTTCCTTCACGTTGTTTTAGCAGATTTTGGGAATCCTGGATCCCGAGGAGTGTTTATTCAAGGCAGTTAAATTCCATAAAAAACGTGTATTCCCACTGTGCCCGGAAAAGCTCGGCAGCTCCTTCCAAGAGAGGGAAATCCAGGGATGGAAAAGTCCAGGCAGTGCCAGCAGGGAAAGAACAAAATTCCCAACCCTGATGTGACACCGGAGCGATAAATGAATGAGTGAAAATTAAAATTAAATTGGGTTATCCCGTTTATTGTGGGATCAGGGAATGGGTTGGGTTGGAAGATTCGAAGCCAACCGGTTCCAAGCATGGATCAGAAAAACTGGGACACCTCCCACAGTCCCAGGGTGATTTTAACAAAATTATTTAAAATTCTTCACCTGAAGGCTCATTCCAATATCTGGTCCATGGAATCCAGGGATCTTTGTTGGATATTGTTCCTTGAATATTTTTTAAAAAATAATTATTTAAATTTCTTCACCTGAAGGCTCATTCCAATATCCGTTATCGATCCACGGAATTCAGGGATGTTCCTTGAATATTTTTTAAAAATTATTTAAATTTCTTCACCTGAAGGCTCATTCCCCAATATCCATTATCAATCCATGGAATTCAGGGATCTTTGTTGGGTATTTGAGAATTTTAAAACTAATTATTTAAACTTCTTGTGCCCCAATTTTCCATCAGAGGGGGTTTAGTTCTGGAACATCCCACTACTGGAACACAAAGGAGAGCTTGGATTGGGAATGAAGTGGAATTTGGGATCATCACAGCTCATAATTCCTGGCATAGGATCCCAGAATGGTTTGGAGTGGGAAGGGACCTTAAGGATTATCCCAACCCACCCCTGCCATGGGCAGGGACACCTCCCACTGTCCCAGGATGATCCAAGCCCTGTCCAGCCTGGCCTTGGGCACTTCCAGGGATCCAGAGGCACCCACAGCTGCTCTGGGAATTCCAGCCCAGTCAGGAATTCCCAATTCCCAATCTCCCATCCATCCCTGGCACTGGAAGCCATTCCCTGTGTCCTGTCCCTCCACCCCTGGAGCGCTTTCCTGGCCTGGATACAAAGTCTGGATATGAAAATTTGGGAAAATCTTCCCAGAAAAGCCCTGGCAGCTCCCCAGGCTTTGGTTCACCTTTTGTCTCACAGGTATTTCCATGGAAGTCTGGAATGTCAGAGCTTCCCATTCCTGGTTTGGGAATGTGTCAAAGGATGGAATTGCAAAGGAATCCTGGAATGGTTTGGGTTGGAAAAGATCTTAAATCCCATCCCATGCCACCCCTGCCATGGCAGGGACACCTCCCACTGTCCCAGGGTGATCCAGCCTGGCCTGGGACACTGCCAGGGATCCAGGGGCAGCCACAAATCTCTGGGAATTCCAGCCCAGCCAGGAATTCCCAATTCCCAATCTCCCATCTCACCAGTGGGAAGCCATTCCCTGTGTCCTGTCCCTCCATCCCTTGTCCCCAGTCCCTCTCCAGCTCTCCTGGAGCCCCTTCAGGCCCTGCCAGGGGCTCTGAGCTCTCCCTGGAGCCTTCTCCTCTCTCCAGGGGAACATTCCCAGCTCTCCCAGCCTGGCTCCAGCCTTTGGATCAGCTCCGTGTCTCCCTCGTATCCCAGGGAATTCCAGGTTATGCAAAGTTATGAAGGCCAAGGATAAACCAGCCTTAAAACACAACTTTAAAAGGGGCCGGCAGCTGCGGAGGCTTAAAAATATCCCGGGAATGGCCTCGGGATCCTCTTACAGCGCCCGGGGTGGAGGGAATGACCCGGGCTGGGCGTGTGGGAGGGAAAAGCCAGAGGGGAAAAAACCTGGGAGATGTAAAGTCCTTAATGAGCTGTTTACAAGGGATCACATCCCGGGGCTCTGCTGACAAATCCTCCCCTCAGGATTGGCGGCTCCTTCTTCCAGGCCCAGCTCCCAAGGAGAAAAGCTCAGCCTGCCTGGAGGGGAGAGGCCGATGGATATTCCCTGGGATTGGATCCTGATAATCAGCAAAACTGGGATAAAGTGATTGGGATGGGAATGGAAGTGTGAAACAGAGGGATCAGCCCCTGCTCTTCCCTGAATTTCTCCATCTTCCCATCCCTGATTTCCCCCAATCTTCTCTTCTCTGAATTCCCCCAGTCTTCCTTTCCCTGATTTCTCTCCAATTTCCCTTCCCTGAATTTCCCCAATCTTCCCTTCCCTGAATTCTTGTCAATTTCCCCTCCCTGAATTTCTCCCATCTTCCCATCCCTGAATTCCCACCCATCTTCTCATCCCTAAATTCCCCCCATCGTCCCTTACCTGAATTCCTGCCATCTTCCTTTCCCTGGATCCCCATAACTTCCCAGCCCTGAATTCCCACTCATCTTCCCATCCTTGAATTCCCACCATCTTCCCTTCCCTGGATCCCCATATCTTCCCTTCCCTGAAATCCCACCAATTTTCCCTTCCCTGAATTCCCCCCATCTTCCCAACCCTGGATTCCTCTGATCTTCCCTTCCCTGGATCCCCCCATCTTCCATGGATCCATCCTATCTTCCCATCCCTGAATTTCCTTTATATTCCCTTCCCTGAATCTTCCCATTCCTGAATTCCTCCGATCTTCCCTTCCCTGGATCCCCATATCTTCCCATCCCTCAATTCCCCTTATCTTCCCTTCCCTATATCTCCCTATCTTTCCTTCCTGAATTTCCCCCATCTTCCCTTCCCTGAATTCTCGCTCTTCCCATCCCTAGATCCCTATATCTTCCCTTCCCTGGATCCTCTCATCTTCCCATCCCTGAATTTCCCTCATCTTCCCTTCCCTGAATCCCTTCTGTCTTCCCGTCCTTGAATTCCCCTCATCTTCCCATCCCTGGATCCTCCCTCTATTCCCATCCCTGAATTCCTCCTATCTTCCCTTCTCTGAACTTCCCCATCTTCCTTTCCCTGAATCCCTCTTGTCTTCCCTTCCCTGAATTTCCTTTGTATTCCTTTCCCTGAATTTCCCTAAATTCCCATCCCTGAATTTCTGCTGCCTTCCCATCCCTGATTTTCCCCCATTCCCTTCCCTGGGGGAATGGGGGAAATCTTCCCTTCCCTGAATCTCCTCCATTTTCCCTTCCCTGAATCTTCCCATCCTCCCATCCTTGAATTTCCCCCATCTTCCCTTCCCTGAATCCCTCCTGTCTTCCCATCCCTGAATTTCCCTAAATTCCTATCCCTGAATTCCCCTCATCTTCCCATCCTTGAATTCTTGCCACCTTCCCATCCCTGAATTTCCCCCATTCCCTTCCCTGTATTCCTCCTATCTTCCCTTCCCTGAATCTCCTCCATTTTCCCTTCCCTGAATCTTCCCATCCTCCCATCCTTGAATTTCCCCCATCTTCCCTTCCCTGAATCCCTCCTATCTTCCCAACCCTGAATTCCCCCATCTTCCCTTCCCTGAATTCTCCCATCTTCCCTAAATCTCCCCATCTTCTCTTCCCTGAATTTCCCCTCATCTTTCCTCCATCCCTTGTCCCCAGTCCCTCTCCAGCTCTCCTGGAGCCCCTTCAGGCCCTGGCAGGGGCTCTGAGCTCTCCCTGGAGCTTCTCCTCTCCAGGGGAACATTCCCAGCTCTCCCAGCCCTGGAGCAGCTCCAGGGCCTCCTCCGGATTTCTCCAGCAGCTCCAGGTCCTGCGGGTGTTGGGATGCAGGGCTGGGGCTGCTCTGCAGGTGGAGAATCACCTGAGGAGGTGCAGAAGGGCAGAATTCCTCCTTTTCCTGCTCCACAAATTTTGGGATCAACCCAGGACACCTCCAGGGCGTGTCCGTCCCTCACCCACCAGCACTCCCAGCCCTTCTCCGGGGTTTTTTCCCAATCCCTTTATCCCCCTGCTCGTGCTGATTCCAGGGATTGTCCCGATGTGGGTGGGACACATTTTTCCCCTTGGGAATCCCTGTCAATCCCCTGCCATCCCCAGCGGCCACATCCCAGTTTAACCAGACACCATTCCCAGTTGGAGCTGGGTTTTCCAGCCCCTTTCCAAAGACTTTTGCACAGCTTCGGCTCCCCAGGCTCTGGATTTTGATCCAAGGATTTCTTTCCTGTCCTGTTCCTCTGTGGGAAGGATTTTCCAGCCCCTTTCCAAAGGCTTTTGCACAACTTCGGCTCCTCAGGCTCTGGATTTTGATCCAAGGATTTTTTTCCTGTCCTCTGCGGGAAGAGCAGGAAGATTTCTCTGTTGGTTGCTTCGGTTTCGGGTGAAAAACCAAAATTTTGGGCATTTTTTGGTCACCTGTCTGGGAATGTCGGTGGGAAATGAACCCAGGCATGGAACAAATTCCTTTCCCAGACCCTCGGATGGGAACCCAGGGCTGAGGAACTTTCTGCCACAGGGATTTATTTCCTCCCTTTGCTCTTCTGGATTCAGGTCTGAGCTGCCAGATCCTCCATTATGATTAGGAATTATCTCTGGGAATATTTTGCTTATCTCAAGCACATATCAAACACAATTTATCCAGGCTAATCCCTGGAATAGCTGGAATTCCGGCTGGCCAGCATTTGAGGGGGCTAAATTTAGAGCAGATAAATCCTCTGCTCTGTGTGCCGGCAGCTGGAAAGCCATAAATAAAGCAGGGACATTCTTTGGAGTGACAGCAAAAAAAAAAACCCCCTTTGAATTATTTATTTTTATTTTTATTTTTATTATTTTATTTTTTATTTATTTTTTATTTTTATTTTTTATTATTTTTACTCTCATTTTTATTTCATTTTTAATTTTTATTATTTTTATTTTTTATTTCTATGATTTTTATTTCTATTTTAATTTTTATTTCTATTTTAATTTTTATGATTTCTATTTAAATTTTTATGATTTATATTTATATGTATGTTTTTATGTATATGTATATATATGTATATGCATATTTACATACTTTATAATTTTTATAATTTATAATACTTTAAAATATAATTTCTATTTTGTATTTATTATTGTTATAATTATTTAATATTATCTTTATATGATGTAATTTTCATATAATACTTTTTTATATTTTCTATAATATAATTTATATTTTTAATTTATATTTCTATTTTTATTGGCTCCCCTTGCTACATCCCCAATATTTTTTTTATTAGCTGTATTTATATTTTTTATCGCTCCGAATGCACAAATCCACTCAAGATTATTTTTTTCCAAGGATGATTATGTTGGATTTTCCTGCCTTTTACCCGACCTCAAGGAAGTTGATGCTCACACATTATTTTGGCCCAAGCCAAGGTTTCTTCCAAGGCATCCATGAAAAAGCAGTGGGAAGGAGCAGGATCTACTCTCCATCACCCATCCATCATCCATCCATCCATCATCCATCATCCATCCATCCATTATCCATCCATCCATCATCCATCCATCCACCCATCCATCATCCACCCATCCATCCATCATCCATCCATCCATCATCCATCCATCCATCATCCATCATCCATCCATCCATCCATCATCCATCATCCATCCATCCATCATCCATCCATCCATCATCCATCCATCATCCATCATCCATCCATCATCCATCATCCATCCATCCATCCATCCATTCATCATCCATCCATCATCCATCATCCATCATCCATCCATCATCCATCCATCCATCATCCATCCATTATCCATCCATCCATCCATCATCCATCCATCCATCCATTCATCCATCATCCATCCATCTATCCATCCATCCATCCATCCATCATGCACCCATCCATCATCCATCCATCCATCATCCATCCATCCATCCATCCATCCATCATCCATCATCCATCCATCATCCATCCATCCATCCATCCATTCATCATCCATCCATCATCCATCCATCCATCCATCATCCATCCATCCATCCATCATCCATCCATCATCCATCCATCCATCCATCCATCCATCATCCATCCATCCATCCATCCATCCATCATCCATCCATCATCCATCCATCCATCCATCCATCATCCATCATCCATCCATCCATCCATCCATCATCCATCCATCATCCATCCATCATCCATCATCCATCATCCATCCATCATCCATCCATCATCCATCATCCATCATCCATCCATCATCCATCCATCCATCATCCATCCATCCATCCATCCATCATCCATCCATCATCCATCCATCCATCATCCATCATCCATCATCCATCATCCATCCATCCATCATCCATCATCCATCCATCCATCATCCATCATCCATCCATCATCCATCCATCCATCATCCACCCATCCATCATCCATCCATCATCCATCCATCCATCCATCCATCATCCATCCATCATCCATCCATCCATCCATCATCCATCATCCATCCATCCATCATCCATCATCCATCCATCCATCATCCATCATCCATCCATCATCCATCCATCCATCATCCACCCATCCATCATCCATCCATCATCCATCCATCCATCCATCATCCATCCATCATCCATCATCCATCCATCATCCATCATCCATCCATCCATCATCCACCCATCCATCATCCATCCATCATCCATCCATCATCCATCATCCATCCATCATCCATCCATCCATCATCCATCCATTATCCATCCATCCATCCATCATCCATCCATCCATCCATTCATCCATCATCCATCCATCTATCCATCCATCCATCCATCCATCCATCATCCATCCATCCATCCATCATCCATCCATCATCCATCCATCCATCCATCCATCCATCATCCATCCATCCATCCATCATCCATCATCCATCATCCATCCATCATCCATCCATCCATCCATCATCCATCCATCATCCATCCATCCATCCATCCATCCATCCATCCATCCATCCATCCATCATCCATCCATCCATCATCCATCCATCCATCCATCCATTCATCATCCATCCATCATCCATCATCCATCCATCCATCATCCATCCATCCATCCATCATCCATCCATCATCCATCCATCCATCCATCCATCCATCATCCACCCATCCATCATCCATCCATCATCCATCCATCATCCATCCATCCATCCATCCATCATCCATCATGCACCCATCCATCATCCATCCATCCATCATCCATCCATCCATCCATCCATTCATCATCCATCCATCATCCATCCATCCATCCATCATCCATCCATCCATCCATCATCCATCCATCCATCCATCCATCCATCATCCACCCATCCATCATCCATCCATCATCCATCCATCCATCCATCCATCCATCCATCCATCCATCATCCATCCATCCATCATCCATCCATCCATCCATCCATCATCCATCCATCCATCATCCATCATCCATCATCCATCATCCCTCCATTATCCATCCATCCATCCATCCATCCATCCATCCATCATCCATCCATCCATCCATCATCCATCATCCCTCCATCATCCATCCATCCATCCATCCATCCATCCATCCATCCATCCATCCATCATCCATCCATCCATCCATCCATCCATCCATCCATCCATCCATCATCCATCCATCCATCATCCATCCATCCATCCATCCATCATCCATCCATCCATCATCCATCCATCCATCATCCATCCATCATCCATCCATCCATCCATCCATCATCCATCCATCCATCCATCCATCATCCATCCATCCATCATCCATCCATCCATCCATCCATCCATCATCCATCATCCATCCATCCATCCATCCATCCATCATCCATCCATCATCCATCCATCCATCCATCATCCATCATCCATCCATCCATCATCCATCCATCATCCATCATCCATCCATCCATCATCCATCATCCATCATCCATCATCCATCATCCATCCATCATCCATCCATCATCCATCCATCCATCCATCCATCCATCCATCATCCATCCATCCATCCATCCATCCATCCATCCATCATCCATCCATCATCCATCCATCATCCATCCATCATCCATCCATCCATCCATCCATCCATCCATCCATCCATCCATCATCCATCCCTTCTTCCCTCCCTCTATTTCCCCATTGTTGCATCCCGCTGGAATCAGCAGTTTCTCCCACAAACCCCGATCCTATTTTCGCACTTGGAGCTGATTCCCTGATAAAACCCCATTAAACCTGATTTCATTTCAATTAATCCCATTTTTTTCCCCTTTTCTAGTGCAGTATCAGCCAGAAAAAACTGCCTAAGCCTGGTTTTCCTTCTGTCCACCTCCCTTTTTGCTGGCAACACCTCAGAACTCCCTGAAACGCTCTTTCCTTCTTTTCCAGCAGCCGGCTCTCCTTATAAATCCCCTTTTCCTTTGTGTGCCGGGCTGTCTCCACCTCGGCCCTCGGGGCGACGCTTCTGGAGCTTCTCGGAGCTCTGTGCGAGCACAAACCGTGGCCAGAGCCCAAGGAACGACGCGGGATCAAAACGTTTTACGCAAATTGGCCTCGTCACCACCCAGAAACCCGAGCCCGACGAGTTGTTTTCCTTCTTTATTATTCTCCTTGTGGTTTTCTGGCAGCGAAATCCAGAGTGAGCGACCAAAAGCGAAGCTCCACTTCCAGAAGCGGAGCAGAAAACCTTGGAATCTCTCGAGGCTGCTGGAGCTTTTCCCAGGCTCCTCCCCGAAAAAACTCTCGACTTGTGTTGCTGCTGCTGCTCCGATTTGTTCATCCAGCTTTTAACAAATTAGGGATTTATCTGGAGCCAGGAATGGGAATGTGAGGAAAACAGCCCTGAAATAATTCCTGAGGGTTGAATTCCAAAGCTGGGACAGAGCTGTGAAGAAATAACAAGCTCAGAAGAAATAAAGGTTGTTTTTCTGGATTTTCTTTCCCGTTTTTTATTCCCTATTTGATGTTTTCCCAGAATTTCTGGAGCTGTGCATGAAGCACTGAAGGTTCTGCTGTTAATTCCAAAGAGAGAAACTTTTCCCTGCTTTCCTGCATCCCGTTCCCATGGGGTGACACCATGTTGGCATCAGGGAGTTAATTACTTCCCAAAATCCTGAGGAGTTTGGGATTAAATCCTCCTCCGGAGTTCCCAAATTCCCCTGGAGAGTTTTGGCAGGGCTGAGGGAGGGGCTGGAGTGGGAATGGAGCTGGGAAAAGCGGCTCTGGCATCCAGAGAATCCTGGAATCACATCCAGAGAATCCTGGAATCCCTGAGGTTGGATCCCGAATCCTTTGCCCTCATCCCCATGCCCATCAGTAATTCCAGTTAATTTCCCAGGGTTTTTTTCCCTATTTTTAAATTCCAGTTTTTTCCCTATTTTTCTTTTTCTCTGGGATCACCAAGTCCGAGCTGGGCCCGATCCCAGCAGAGCCCTGAGGAGGATTCCACATCCAGGAATTCCTGGGACACCTCCAGGGATGGGCACTCCAAACCTGGACAATTCCAAGGCCTGAGCACCCTTTCCATGGAGAAATTCCTCCTGGTGTCCAACCTGAACCTCCCTGAGATGTGCTGGAACTGGGAGTTGATTGCTTCCCCAAAATCCTGAGGAGTTTGGGATTAAATCCTCTCCTGGAGTTCCCAAATTCCCCTGGAGAGTTTTGGCAGGGCTGAGGGAGGGGCTGGAGTGGGAATGGAGCTGGGAAAAGCGGCTCTGGCATCCAGAGAATCCTGGAATCACATCCAGAGAATCCTGGAATCCCCGAGGTTGGATCCAAAATCCTTTGCCCTCATCCCCATTCCCCTCAGTAATTCCAGTTAATTTCCCAGGTTTTTCCCTATTTTTCTTTTTCTCTGGGGTCACCGAGTCCGAGCTGGGC
The DNA here is from genome assembly GCA_910950805.1 of Acrocephalus scirpaceus scirpaceus. NCBI lineage: Eukaryota > Metazoa > Chordata > Aves > Passeriformes > Sylviidae > Acrocephalus > Acrocephalus scirpaceus. The sequence goes on from OU383773.1 coordinate 152,576,499, forward strand.
CCGATCCCACCAGAGCCCTGAGGGGGATTCCACATCCAGGAATTCCTGGGACACCTCCAGGGATGGGAACTCCAAACCCTCCTGGGGAATTCCAAGGCCTCACCATTTTTCCATGGAGAAATGATCCCAAATATCCAATTTGACCCTTCCCTGGCCCAACCTGAGGCCGTTCCCTCTCCTCCTGTCTCCATTTCTTGGGAGCAGATGCCAATTCCCTCTGGCTGCCCCCTCCTGTCCCAGAAGGTTCCCCTGGAATTCCTTTTCTCCAGGATGAACATTCCTCACAACCTAAGGCAATCGGAATATTTGGGAGCTGGAATGAGGTGATCCCTTCCAACCCAAACCGTTACGGGATCCTGGCATTCCATGGCATCCGGATTTCCTAGGAATTTCCTGGATGTTCCCTGCACAGAGCTCATTCCCTGCACCCCTGGCTGTCAGATCCAAGATTTCAGAATTTCTCTGCCTTCCTTGAGGTCGCCTCAGCCTCATCCAAAGAGTGACGATGGAAAAGTCGGATAAATTCAATTGTATCAGGAAATGGTGTTCATTAATCCATAGGAGCAATTCAGAATTAACCCGGAGTCTCCTAAGAGGAATTCCTGTCTGGAATGACACCAGCAGCCAATGCCTGGATGCTCCGGAATCTGATCCCATGGAATATTTTTAGCCTCTTCCCAGTGTCCCCGAGCCCCTGCTGACAATCTGCACTGCCACCTTGTGTGACTCCCAATTTCATTCCGGCCTCCTTCGGAATTTTCCCTCTCCGTTTCCACTGGACACCCCTCCCAGTCACAGGATTCTCATCTGATCCCAAAATGTTCTGATTATTCCCTAAAATCCTCCTGCTATTCCCGCTTGGCTCAGCCTCCAGTCAGGCTCTGACCCCGTCCCTCCTGCTGCTGGTGGGAAATCCTTTGGAAGCGCCTGGATGTCGCAGATTCCCAAACAGGGATTTTGGGAGGATTTTACCAGGAACGGAGTTCCAGCTCCTCGTCCTCTTCCCGCTCTTCCCCCTGGCTTGACTCCTGCTCTAGAATCTGGAGAGGATCGAACCTGGCAGGAAAAATGTTGGAAATTTAGGATTTTCCCGGAGTTTCCATTTCCCACTTGCCAGTGGCTGTGCCTATCCCATTCCCAAATCCAGGTCAGGAAGTTCATCCGTGCACGGTGTGACATAGGATCAAATCCCATAGAAACATCCAGAAAAATCCCAGTCCCGTGGGATTTTCCCTCCAATCACTGCTGCTTCAGAGGAGTTTGACCCCATGTGGAAAACCCAAACCCAATCCTGGTTTCTCCTCCCTCCTCCGAGGAAAATTCCATGTTTTTACTAAAATTTTCCTTTAGTCATATTTGGGATTGGTTTTGTCATTGAAGATTAAGTGGGGAAGGAGAAAAACCTTCAGGGAATTTTGTGTGTCCCGAGGAGAAAATGGTGAGGTTGGAAATTTATTCCCAGGTATCCCAATTGTTCCCAGACTTTTCTGACCCTTCCCATACATCCAGCAGCTGGATCCAGGCTGGAGAGGATTCCCAACAGGAAAAGGAGACACTTGGAATTTCCTCTTATCCCCCTGTTTATCCACATTTTATCCTGCTTTTCCCTCACTAAATCCAGCTTGAAATTCCTTGTTCCAGCCCAAAGTGATCCCAAAAAACATCCCAGTGTCCCAAATTTGCACCTGGGAACCCTGTGAGCTTTACCTTTAGTCCCAGCTTTGATTTTAAATTTATCCATCCTGATCCATGGAGCTGATCAAGGCCCGGATTGGAATTCCAGGATGTTTGTGGTACAATGGATTGAAATTCTTCTGGAGCAGGGCGTAACTAAGCTCAGACTAACTAAACCTGGCTCACAGCACTCGAGTTTAACACAACAAAATCCCTCCAGGAGCTGCAGAAGAATTGAGTTCAGGTGATCCTGACAGTGCTTCCCTATGGGATTTTAGGCAGAGATGAATTTGGATCCAATGGATGATTCCTGAAATTTTATTTTCCTGTATTTCAGGCTCTGCACACAGCACGGACACAAAACAAATCCTTCTCCTGCTGCACACCAAGGACAACTGGCACAAGTTTGCAGGCCCCAAAGCACAAACAACGGGGGCTGCAGGGAGAGAACAAGAAGGGTGGGACTGCATCAGCTGGAGCTGGGATTGGACAATGAAACCCCAATGTGCAAATGGACCCAAACTGATCAAAGTGTGAGACCTGGTGACCGTTTGTCCATTTTGTGACCATTTTGTGTCCATTTTGTGTCCACTTTGTGTCCATTTTGTGTCCATTTTGGGCACATTTTGTGACCATTTTGTGTCCATTTTGTGTCCATTTTGGGTCCATTTTATGCCCATTTTGGGTCCATTTTGTGTCCACTTTGTGTCCATTTTGGGTCCACTTTGGGTCCTTTTTGTGCCCATTTTGTGACCAATTTGTGTCCATTTTGTGTCCATTTTGTGACCATGTTGGGTCCATTTTGTGACCATGTTGGGTCCATTTTGTGACCATGTTGGGTCCATTTTGTGTCCATTTTGTGTCAATTTTGTGATCATGTTGTGTCCATTTTTTATCCATTTTGTGACCATTTTGGGCCCATTTTGTGACCATTTTGTGTCCATTTTGGGTCCATTTTGGGACCATTTTGTCACCATTTTGTGACCATTTTGGGTCCATTTTGTGTGTAACCCTGTCCAGGCTCTTGTCCTGCCCAAGATGGATCCTTAAAAGCCTTTCAATAAATTTATTTATTTATTTTTATATTTATAATTTTTTAAAAATTCTATTTTACTCTCCAGCTCTGCCCAGTCTCTGCTCCAGCTCAGCCCTCCCCAAGGCATCACGGGAACATTTGGACACGGCCCCATTCCAGCTGTTCCCTCGCTGCCTCCCAGTAAAGGATCCCAGTTTAAGAAGGACCTGGGAATGTTGGAGCAAATCCAAGAGAAAGTCACAGTCTTGATGAAGGGACTGGAGCATCTTCCCTCTGGAGCCGGGCTGGGAGAGCTGGGAATGCTCATCCTGGAGAGGAGAAGATGTGGAGAGCGACCTCCAGTGCTTGAAGGATCTCCAGGGAAGCTGGAGAGGGAATTTTCCTCAGGAACTGGAGGGACAGGACAGAGGGATGGGCTCAGACCGACAGAGAGGAGGTTTGGATGGGATATTGGGAAGGAATTCCATCCTGGGAGGGGCTGGGATGGAATTCCCAGATTCCCAGATCCCAGGCAGTGTCCAAGGCCAGGCTGGACGGCGCTTGGAGCACCCTGGGGTGGTGGGAGGTGTCCCTGCCCATCCAGAGGGTGACACTGGATCATCCTTAAAGCCCCATCCAAACCAATCCAATCATTCCATGATTCTGGGATCCACTCGGATCACCAACTCCTTTCAGATCCCGATTTTCTTTTTAGGAATCTGTGCATTTTCCCTGTCTGGATCAGGCAGAGGAGACCACAGGATGGAAAAAATCCCTTTTCCCAACTCTAAGTTCTAATTCCAGGCACAGAACAACCAAGGAATGTTGGGGGCACAATTTATTCCTGATTTTTTCAAAATTCATTCATGTTTTATCAAATCCTGACTCTGTGACTGAGATCAGGAAAGCCGGGCTGGGAACCCTCTCCCTGCTGGATCCCAGCCTCTGGAATTTCATTTTCCAGCCTCTGGAACTTCATTTTCCCTGCTTTACACATTAACTCCATGCCAGCTAGGCCTGATTAAAAATTCCTGCCCCGAGCAGAAAAGTGTGGGACAAAGGGAATGTTCAGCCATCCCGAAGGATGGAACCAGCAAAAAAAAAACCCTCATCATTTATTCCGGGCTGGATTCCCACTCCAAAATCCTTTAGGTTTTCCATTTATTCCAAGCTCTGGTCCCGTGGGGTTGGAAAACATCGACCTCTGTCAATGTTAAACCCCGGGACTCGGGGCTGGAGTTCGCAGTGGAATTTTCAGGGAGCGTTTTCCTGTCCCTGGGGAGTCATTAACGACATTTCGAGGAGAAGAAAATTCCTGCCACACCAAATCCTTGTCCTGGGTGGTTCCCAAGATAATCCTGGAATGGCTCGGGATGGGAGAGAGTGTAAACACCGTGGAATTCCAGCTCTTCTGATTGTTTGGGGTTTTACATTTTGGGAAGGAAGCCTGGATTGGGCTGCTCCATCAAATCCATGTCTGAGGGCAGGGAGGATCCCGGAATTCCGGGATGGAAGGGACTTTTGGGATCATCCCATTCCACCCGTGGATGGGCAGGGTGCTCCCACTACCCCAGGGTGCTCCAAGCTCCATCCAGCCTTGCCTTGGACAATTCCAGCTCAGACTGGAGGAAAATCCTCCTGAATGATCCTTAAGGTCCTTTCCAAACAATTCCAGGATTCCCTGAGTCTCCTCTCCTCACAGTTCTGTATTTCCTCTGGGATCACAGTCCTGGCTTCCTCAGAGCAGGACGACCCTGAAATCCCAAATTTCTCCTTTCTGTGCCTTTCAAGGGCTTCTTTAATCCCAAATTCTTCTGGTGCAGCTGGAAAGGGGTGGAAAGGAAATCCTGGCATTCCTTATTCCAGGAGCCCCAGGGTGACACCTGAGAGGGGACACCAAACCAAGGGAGTGACACTGGCCAGACCTTTCTGTCACTTTTATCTTCTTTTCTGCCAGAGCTGGAATTAAATGCTCAGGATGGTTTTTCTTGTTCAGATTCAGATGTTTATTAATTCTTATTTCTATTACAGTCTCACAAGTTGTGAGTTGTAGCTAAGAAAGTAGAAAATGGCTCTGTCTTTATCTCTTTCCAAGGTTTTGTAAGCACAGACTGTCCAATTAAGAAATGACACCTAAATTATCTTTACCTAAATTATTTTTAATTATTATTTTAATTTACACCTAAATCATATTATAAAATTATTTCATTTAAAATAATTAAATAATTGTGTAATTATTCAACCCAATAACCAACCACTCCTGGCCTGCAATGTGGATTTTTCTGCCCAAAAAATTACAAAATCCCACCCAGACCCGTGAAGGAGAAGGTGAAAAAGAAGGACTCAGCCCCCGCCCTAAATCCTCCATCTTGCTTTATATCTATCACTGCATTCTAAACCCTGAAACTCTCAGTTTTGCACCCTGTGATATCACACACTTCTATCCAACCTGCACACCCACAATCCCAGCGCTGTCACTCAATTTTGGGAGCCTTTTCCACGGCCCCAGGTCAGTGCAGTGTTTGCCTGGGGGTCAGCACAGAAATTCCGGAATTCTCATCCTCCAGGATTCCAAAACCTTTCCTGCCTCGTTCTGCTCCACTCCCCCGGACTTTGGCCGAGAGGGATCCGTGGAGATTTCCCAATCGTTCCCGAGGCTGAGGATGAAGCCTCAGGTCAACGAGGTCGCCGTGTTCTTACCCAGCCACCCCCAACTGTCCCCGCTATTCCGGGGTTTTGTCACATTTGTCACGAATCCAGGGAATGCCAAGGGCTTAATGAGGTGAGGGGAGAGCCAAAGGTGTTTTCAGAGACCTTGTGTCACCTTTCCGTGAATTGGTGTTGGAATGCAGTGCCAGTTTTTCCTGGAATTCCTGTCGCTGCTCCTTGCTGGGACAACAAAACCGCCTCGTTCCCATCCCTCAGAACCTCCCAAAACCTCATTATTTCCCTTTGGAAAATGGAATTATTCCCGAGATGTTTGGTCTGGGAGCAGAGTTCAGGAAAATCTTCCTTTCCTCCTTTAATCACAACCAAGCACAGGAAAAAAAAAAATTCCCAGAATTTTTTTCCTAGAAAGAGATCCCAGAAAATTCCCTGCATTTCCACGGCTCCCACAAATCCAAGTCACAGCCTGGATTCCAGAATTCTCCAATTCCAGAATCGCTGCTGTGATCCTGTGAAATGCTGGATTTTCTCCGCTGGATGAAGCCTCACAGCAGGGGAGGTTCGGGAGGGTTTGGAATTTGGGTGGGACAATCCCAAAGGATGTAAAATGTGGGCGGGGCTCATCCAGCGGCTCCCAGCTCTCTGTGGGTCCCTCCAAAATCAGCTGCTGGCTCCAAGTGTTCATCTGACCAGACTGTGCTTCTGTCAGAGAATTCCAGCCCAGGCTGAGAATATTCCCGCTCCATCCCACGGAAAGTTTGGGAAAAACTGTTGTGGGGTCACTAAAAACTTTGGTTTCCATCAGTCAGGGTCAGTCAAAAAAAAAAAAAAAAAATTATGGGGGAAATCTCCACCTCCCCTGGGGCTCCCAGCACAGGAGAGACGTGGAACTGCTGGAAGTGAATCCAGAGGAGGCCCCGGAGCTGCTCCAGGGCTGGGAGAGCTGGGAATGTTCCCCTGGGGAGAGAAGAAGGCTCCAGGGAGAGCTCAGAGCCCCTGGCAGGGCCTGAAGGGGCTCCAGGAGAGCTGGAGAGGGACTGGGGACAAGGGATGGAGGGACAGGACACAGGGAATGGCTTCCCACTGGTGAGATGGGAGATTGGGAATTGGGAATTCCTGGCTGGGCTGGAATTCCCAGAGATTTGTGGCTGCCCCTGGATCCCTGGCAGTGCCCCAGGCCAGGCTGGATCACCCTGGGACAGTGGGAGGTGTCCCTGCCATGGCAGGGGTGGCACTGGATGGGATTTAAGGTCTTTTCCAACCCAAACCATCCCAGGATTCCTTTGCAATTCCATCCTTTGACACATTCCCAAACCAGGAATGGGAAGCTCTGACATTCCAGACTTCCATGGAAATACCTGTGAGACAAAAGGTGAACCAAAGCCTGGGGAGCTGCCAGGGCTTTTCTGGGAAGATTTTCCCAATTTTTCATATCCAGACTTTGTATCCAGGCAAGGAAAACTCTTGGGGATGGAGGGACAGGACACAGGGAATGGCTTCCACTGCCAGGGATGGATGGGAGATTGGGAATTGGGAATTCCTGGCTGGGAGGGTGGGGAGGAGGGAGGGATGGAATTCCCAGATTTTCTGTGGCTGTGCCTGGATCCCTGGCAGTGTCCCAGGCCAGGCTGGACAGGGCTTGGATCACCCTGGGATGGAGGGAGGTGTCCCTGCCCATGGAATGGGACTGGGATAATCCTTAAGGTCCCTTCTCACCCCAAACCATTCTGGGATCCAATGCCAGGAATTATGAGCTGTGATGATCCCAAATTCTGTTTCATTCCCAATCCAAGCTCTCCTTCATGTTCCAGTGGTGGGATGTTCCAGAACTAAACCCCCTCTGATGGAAAATTGGGGCACAAGAAGTTTAAATAATTATTTTTAGAATTCTCACATACCCAACAAACATCCCTGAATTCCGTGGATCGACAAAGGATATTGGAATGAGTCTTCAGGTGAAGAAGTTTAAATAATTTTTTTAAAATATTCAAGGAACATGCCTGGATTCCGTGGATCAATAACGGATATTGGAATGAGCCTTCAGGTGAAGAAATTTAAATAATTATTTTTTAAAAAATATTCAAGGAACAATATCCAACAAAGATCCCTGGATTCCATGGACCAGATATTGGAATGAGCCTTCAGGTGAAGAAGTTTAAACAATTTAAAAAAATATTCAAGGAACAATATCCAACATCCCTGAATTCCATGGATCGATAACAGATATTGGAATGAGCTTTCAGGTGAAGAGGTTTAAATAATTTTTTAAAATATTCAAGGAACAACACCCAACATCCCTGAATTCTGTGGATCAATAATGGATATTGGAATGAGCCTTCAGCTGAAAAAGTTTAAATCATTTTTAAAAAATATTCAAGGAACAATGCCCAACAAACATCCCTAAATTCTGTGGATCGACAACGGATATTGGAATGAGCCTTCAGGTGATTCCTCCCACAAAAAAAAACGGGATCTGGGATTATTAAATCTGCCTCCCCAAACGCTCACCCAGGGCGAATCCCGAAGCTGCAGCCGTGAGGAAAACAAGGAGAATTCTCCCTGGTTCCCTTCCCGACCACAGCAACAGCGGGAGTCGGATTTCACGAGGCTGCGATGACTCTGCAGAGTAAACTTTGGGAAAACTTTGGAAAACAACTCCATTGTCGGGAACCACAGGCCGCTGAGTGACAGCCCGGGGAACAATGGCCTCGCACGCATTCCCGGAGCCAGGAATTTATTCCCTCTTCTTGACTTCTGGGATTGGCAGCCCTTGAAAGGCTGGGGATTTTCAGCAGCAGAATTGTCGGATCTCCCTTTGTGCAAACGGCGTTCGGCACCTTGGAATGATGTTTTAATTCTGTTTCTGTGGGTCTGATAATGAGCTAATTAATGATGGTTAATGAGATAATTTAATGCCGTGGTTAGGGGTTAAAAATTCCAGTTGGGAAGGGAATGAAATCTGAGTTAGCTGTGCTGAAATCACAGCAGATCCACAATAATTAATTAATTATTGCAATTAATTCTCCATCAATTAATGCAAATAATCCCGATATTTACTCAGCAGCAGGGAGCTGGGAGCATCAGGAATTTCTTGGAATCAGTCCTGTTCCCTGTGACAGCCGAGATTTGCAGCCCAGGGCCCTGACCCTCTCCATCCAGGAAATTTTTATGGATCTGCCCCGTTCCCTTGCAGATCCAGATAACGCTCGAGCCGTGATTTATTTGCGCCGGGGCAGGGTGGGAATGCTGTGTTCCCACAGCCTCCCGGGACAATATTCCTCTTCTGTCAGCAAGAAAAGTCCGGGATGCCGATGGCAGAGATAAGGAACCATGCCAGACGGATTCCGACGGATTCCGGCTGCGCTCAGCTCCGGGAAAGGAGAAAGACGGGAGTGAAGAGGCTCCTCCAAGTTCAAGCTGCTCTTTGGAGATGTTATTCCCACTTGGATTTTGGCTTGGAGCCGGAGCTCTCCTGGCCTTTCCAAGAGCTGTAAATAAAGCAGCGGCCTCTCCTTAAAAAGGCCGGAGAGTTTTGGGAGCTTTTTGTCCATCCCTGGAGCTGGGATTGTTTGGGAGAGAGGAGAATTCCCACTTTCTGTGGGATGTTCCTTCCACCTGATCCAACGGCGTGGTTGGGTCTCCTCATCCAGCTGGAATTCCAGGCTCAACGTCCCACCCCACCTATCCCAGGGTTTCATCCAGCTGCACTTGGGGGGTTCACCCCCATGGAAAAATGGGGAAGGGATTGGGAATTGCAGTCCTGAAGGACCTGCACAAACAGGGATATGCACATCCCGAAAAATCCTGGTGCCAACACGGCCAGGAAGATTTCCACGGACGTTATTTTTAGGACTTTTTTAGGGATTTTTTTTCCCCTTCTTTTAGAGCTGCCTGTTGTGATTATTCTTTAAAAATGAAATGGAAAATCGAAATGAAATTGAAAGTTGAAATGAAATTGAAAATTGAAATGAAATTGAAGTTAAAAAAATTTAAAATTCCTTTAAAAATGTAAAGATCGCTCCTGGCTGCTCAGATTGGGAATGTGAAGGGAATTTTGGTTGCCTGTAGGAGATGGAAAAAAAAGTTTTGGGATAGGAGGAGAGAATCTCCATCCCAAATCCATTGGCAGCTGCCACTGGGCACTGAGGATTCCATTGGAAATAAACCACAGGAAGGATTGGACTGAGGAGATGCAAAAATATCCAGGAAAAATGAAAACATTTCAAAATTTAAAAATCTTAATTCAAATCAAAATTTTAATTTTAATTAAAATTAAGCCACGGGCTGATTCCAAACCTTTTTCCATCTTGGGATTTGAGGCTCTGGCAGCTCCCTCAGGATGAAAGCTGAGCTCCATTTCCAGTCTGGGGTGAGCAGGGCCTGGGATTTAAGGAGGCAGATGGATCCCAAATCCTGCGGAGATTGGGGCAAGGGAATATTTGTATTTGTAGGGAAATTCGTGGTTGTGGAATTATAGCAGAGAGAATCCCAGGATTATTAAGGCTGGGAAAGATCTTCAGGATCCAGGATGTGCCCAGTCCTCACCAGAGCTCTGAGGGAGATTCCACATCCAGGAATTCCTGGGACACCTCCAGGGATGAGCACTCCAAACCCTCCTGGGCAATTCCAAGGCCTGAGCACCCTTTCCATGGAGAAATTCCAACCTGAACCTCCCTCAGATGTGCTGGAACTGGGAGTTGATTTCTTCCCCAAAAATCCTGAGGAGTTTGGGATTAAGGCCCAGGAAAATCCTCCTCCGGAGTTCCCAAATTCCTCTGGAGAATTTTGGCAGGGCTGAGGGAGGGGCTGGAGCAGGAATGGAGCTGGGAAAAGCAGCTCTGGCATCCAGAGAATCCTGGAATCACATCCAGAGAATTCTGGAATCCCCGCGGTTGGGAAAGATCTCCAGGATCACCGAGTCTGAGCTGGGCCCGATCCCACCAGAGCCCTGAGGGGGATTCCACATCCAGGAATTCCTTGGACACCTCCAGGGATGGGCACTCCAAACCCTTCTGGGGAATTCCAAGGCCTGACCTCTCTTTCCATGGAGAAATTCCAACCTGAACCTCCCTGAGATGTGCTGGAACTGGGAGTTGATTGCTTCCCCAAAATCCTGAGGAGTTTGGGATTAAAGCCCAGGAAAATCCTCCTCTGGAGTTCCCAAATTCCCCTGGAGAATTTTGGCAGGGCTGAGGGAGGGGCTGGAGCAGGAATGGAGCTGGGAAAAGCGGCTCTGGCATCCAGAGGATCCTGGAATCCCTCAGGTTGGGAAAGATCTCCAGGATCACCCTGGGCCCGATCCCATCAGAGCACTGAGGGGGATTCCACATCCAGGAATTCCTGGGACACCTCCAGGGATGGGCACTCCAAACTCTCCTGGGGAATTCCAAGGCCTGAGCACCGTTTCCATGGAGAAATGATCCCAAATATCCAATTTAACCCTTCCCTGGCCAAACCTGAGGCCATTCCCTCTCATCCCATCCCTTGTTCCTGGGAGCAGATCCCAATTCCCTCTGGTTGTCCTCTCCTTTCAGGGAATTGTGCAGAGCCAGGAGATCCTCCTGGAGCCCCTTTCCCACCTCCCTCAGCTGGAAATTTCTCCTGGATGAGTCCTGGAGCTTCTCCAGGATTCTCCACTCTCAGGGTAGAATTGGATTTCCTAAAATCCAGGGAAAATCACCCCAGAGTGAGACTGGAAACAGAGCTCAGCTTTCATCCCGAGGGAGCTGCCGGACCTCAAATCCCAAGATGGAAAAAGGTTTGGAATCAGCCCGTGGCTTAATTTTAATTAAAATTAAATTTTTGATTTGAATTATTATTTTTTTTTAATTTTAAAATGTTTTCATTTTTCCTGGATATTTTTGCATCTCCTCAGTCCAATCCTTCCTGTGGTTTTTTCCAATGAAATCCTCAGTGCCCGGCAACAGCTGCCAATGGATTTGGGATGGAGATTCTCTCCTCCTATCCCAAAATATTTTTTTCCATCTTCTGCAGGCAACCAAAATTCCCTTCACATTCCAAATTTGAGCAGCCAGGAGCGATCTTTACATTTAAAAAGGAATTTTTTATTTTTAATTTCAATTTCAATTTCCAAATTCCAATTTCATTCTCAATTTCATTTTTTAAAGAATAATCACAATAGGTGGCTCTAAAAGAAGAGGAAAAAAATCATCCTTAAAATAATTAGGAATGGCATGGGCACCTCCTCAGGCTTTCCCAATGATTTTTTTGAGAAGAAATTTTATTTATCCATATTGTTTTTAGGAGTTTTCTGGCCTTTAACAAAAAGTTTGGAATTTTTACCCCTCAGGCTTGAAATTTATTTTTAAAAATGTTCAGGACCAGCATGAAAATATCTTTATAGAGAAAAAAAATTGATGGAATCACTTCCAGCACTGGAAAATTCCCAAACTGAACTACATTTCCCAGGATTCCATGGGGTTTATTTACCTCTTAATTGGTGGGGGATGATGGGAAATTCCATCTGCCCCATGGAGAAAAATGGGAACATCCAAACTTTGTGGCTCCACAGCCACTCTGGGGTTCTGGATTGGATCCAAACATTATTCCCAATCCCATTTTTCCCAAGGGAAAACCTCTCTGGTTGTTGTTCATCCCTCATAACTCAGCGGAGAAATTTCCTTTTCCTTTTTTCCCTCGTTTCCATCCTTGGGAATTAGGAAAATTCCTCAGCACAGGCAGAAAACCTTGGAATAATTAACAGAATGATTAAAGGACAGCCCTTCCCTCCCCACCACTCCGATTTCATCCGTTCCTCATCCAAAACACCAGGAATTTTCCCCTGGATCAGCTCAAATATCCCTTGGCTGGGCCACCAGGGGTTCCTGCTCTCCCAAAGAACAAAATTAGAAATCGAGTCTCTAATTACAGGAATCTTTCAGATTAATCCAACCTTTTAGAAAGATCAATCATTCCAATCCAAAAAAAAATTAGAAATTTTAGGGAGAAAACCCCAAACTTTTAGGAAAAGGATCCTCCATCCCTCAATTAATCCCTGTTTACTCAGGGAATAGAACACAAGGAATTATTTTTTTTTTACTCTCTCTCTCTCTCTTCCTTTTTTTTAATTTTTTTTTCCCTGCCCCAGAGGAAACCAGAGAAGGCTTTTAAAAATCCCAAACCTTCAGTGTTTTTTTTTTTTTTCCCTTAAATTACGGGCTTCTTTTTTTTGTGCTGCTCCTGCATTTTTTGGGTGGCTGCAGCTTGGCCAGGAGCCGCTCGGGGCTCTCGGATTCCGTTTTGTTTTTCTGGTTTTTTTTCCCCTCCTCTTCTGGCCCACGTTCCTCAGCAACTTTATCCCGAGATTGGGGGAGCCAAGTTGAGTGAAGAATTCATTGTCCTGGTGATGTCTTTCCTTTCCTTTCCTTTCCTTTCCTTTCCTTTCCTTTCCTTTCCTTTCCTTTCCTTTCCTTTCCTTTCCTTTCCTTTCCTTTCCTTTCCTTTCCTTTCCTTTCCTTTCCTTTCCTTTCCTTTCCTTTCCTTTCCTTTCCTTTCCTTTCCTTTCCTTTCCTTTCCTTTCCTTTCCTTTCCTTTCCTTTCCTTTCCTTTCCTTTCCTTTCCTTTCCTTTCCTTTCCTTTCCTTTCCTTCCCTTCCCTTCCCTTTCCCTTCCCTTTCCCTTCCTTTCCCTTCCCTTCCCTTCCCTTCCCTTCCCTTCCCTTCCCTTCCCTTCCCTTCCCTTCCCTTCCCTTCCCTTCCCTTCCCTTCCCTTCCCTTCCCTTCCCTTCCCTTCCCTTCCCTTCCCTTCCCTTCCCTTCCCTTCCCTTCCCTTCCCTTCCCTTCCCTTCCCTTCCCTTCCCTTCCCTTCCCTTCCCTGGAATTCCAAACCCGCGGCGTGGAGCCAGCTCAGGTGCCAAGGTGAAAAAAAGGGGAAAAAAAATGGGAAGGAACGCAGCAAAAATGAGGGAATTCTGGGTTTTGAGGGGGAAAATATCCTGATTATTTCTCTAACGATCACTGGAAATGTTGGAGTTTGGACAGGAATGTCGTTCCTGCAGGAATGGCTGGGAGAGGCTGGAATTTTGGGGAGAAAAGGTCAAACTCGACAAAAGTGGTTCCAGTGACTTTTATTCCAAGGGCAGCAAATTGGGGAAATTCTCAAAGATCGAATGGATCAATCCCATTTTTCTGGGAATTAAGTGAGTCCACACCCACTTCATCCTTCCCTTTCTCTTTGCTTTTATTAAAAACCAGCCGGTTTTAGTTAAAAACATCTCTCACCTTGAAGGATTTCAGGAAAACATCTGGAACTGGGTCCTGGTGGCCTTGGAAAAACACCTGGAAAACCCCAAAAGGACCTAAATTTGCCCCACAAATATAAAATAAATCCATTTTTATGTTCCAGCTCAGACCAGTTTCACGCCTGGGTGATTTGGGTCACCCGTGGGAGGAGCCTCCACCTTCTCCAGGATCCTCTGGAGCTGGGAATGGATTCTCCCAGCCAAGGATGATTCAGTCGGAGCCTCCACAAATCTTCCCCTGTGAGATCTCGCTGATCCTTGTAAAGTTGGGATTCTCCTCCCAGTTTTTCTCAGGAGCAAGGCTGGAGTGCCTGCAGGGCACTGGGAATGATGGATTTTGTGTCCATAATGTTGGAATTCTGTTTCAGTCCCAAATTCAGATGAAATTCGGAGGGGTTCAGTGAGCTCCAAGTAAAATTATCTGTCTTTTTTACACCTGGATTTATGATCCTGGCTGGAATCTCAGCAGAGAGCTCAGTCCTGCTGCTATTCCTCTTTCCAGATGGGCCTTTGCTCTCCATGGAATTTCATTTGAATCTCCATGGAATTCCCTTTGAATCTCCATGGAATTCCCTTTGAATACCTTTAAAGGTGTTCCCATTAAATCAACATTCCCATTATATCAGCATTTCCTTTGAAATCAGCATTCCCAATAAACCAGGATTCCCATTAAATCAGTATTCCCTTTAAATCAGCATTCCCTTAAAATCAGCATTCCCGTTTGAATCAGTATTCCCATTATATCAGCATTCCCAATAAACCAGCATTCCCATTAAATCAGTATTCCTTTTAAATCAGCATTCCCTTAAAATCAGCATTTCCTTTATATCAGCATTCCCATTAAATCAGCATTCCCTTAAAATCAGCATTCCCATTAAATTAATATTCCTTTTAAATCAGCATTCCCTTAAAATCAGTATTCCCATTATATATGAGCATTCCCATTAAATCACTATTCCCATTTGAATCAACATTCCCATTTGAATCAACATTCTCATTAAATCAGCATTCCCATTAAATCAGCATTC